>JANIJI010000020.1:1285000-1522500 GCA_024500535.1 Leptonema lineaticorne
GTTAATGAATTAACGACACGATACCGACTTTGTGAATTAAAAAGTATAATTACATTATATATATATATATATATATATATATATATATATATATATATATATACTTAATTTCTAATGATTAAATATGATGGATTAATTAATACTATAGCGCCGATTGTAATAGCAATAGTTTAAAGCGACAATATGAGTGACGGTTCGTAATATTATTTATTATATTATATAACAAATTAAAATTTCTAATACAATTTTTTTTGTATATTCCACTTTTTCATACTAATAAATCGATTTTTAACATATTTTAAAACGTATATTAATTTTTGATACATTTAAAAATAATTAAAATTCAACGCGGCAATTTCAGGTCATTCATCATTTTTAAATCTTTCAAACTAATATTATATATAAAATATGAAATATTCGAGCTATTGAACAATATTTTCATATGCGATATATATATATATATATATATATATATATATATATATATATATATATATATATTAGCGAGTAATAACTATCGATTCATTCATGTATAATACGAGAACTTTGCATATTTCCGCACAATGATTAATCTTTTGTGCATTTTTCTCATATTCATAGTAAAAAATAAAAAAATAAAAGATAAAGTAGCGTTTTGCATCGTTTAACCGTTGATCTATAAAAGAATTTTAGATCCTGAAATACATAAAAGCTTTTAAAATCACCATTTTATACATTTCAGAATATAATATAAAATTATGATTTTAAATCTACTTTACTTGAATCGCAATCATAAAATTTAATCGCTTATACGTCTAAATAAATATAATTGCAATCAGAATTATTATATTTATTAAAATAATTATAATTTAAAATAAAGATTTATATATAGAAAATTTTATATATGTATGTGTGTGAATAAATTAATTACTATCTGAAGAATGGAAATATAAAGAGAATGATTCAATAGTTAAAATTGAATGAAACTGGTAAAAATATTGGCATCAGATCAATAAATTCCTATATAGATTCAAAACAGGGGTATTCAAATATAAAATCGATTCAGGGTAGATATATATATATATATATATATATATATATATATATATATGGTATATATATATATATATATATAGTATATATATATAAATATATATATATATATATATATATATATATGGTATATATATATATATATATATAGTATATATATATAAATATATATATATATATATATATATATATATATATATATATATCATTATTATCAAAAAGTAAGGTGAATTTATTTATAACTTGTAAATTCTTAATTTATTTTTCCAAATCAATTTCATCCCCTTCAAAGTAATCCCCGTAAGTAGAAAAGTCTTTTTTGGCCTTAAATAAAAGCCTTCAAGACCTTCTTCGATTCGGTTTTCATCACCTCAATCATGTCAAAACGACATCCCCGCATCGACCTTTTGGGTTTGCTGAATAGTCAGAAGTTGTACAGAGCCAAATCGGGCGAATACAGTGGTTGCGGAACGATGAGTCGAGTATGACATGGTGCATTATTGTGATGAAAGAATCATTTTGTAAAAACGCGTGCAACTCCAAGATAATTAAAACTTTTGAAAACAGTCGACTAGCAAATATTATAGACAGTCCTACCAACCTAGGAAAAAATTACAATTTACCTGCTTTGCCCGGGAGTTTTAAATGATAATTTCACCTTACTTTTTGATCACGTTAGTATATATTGTATATTAAAAAAATTCAATATCTATTAAAGAATATTTAGATGAATTTGAAATACAAAAAAATAGAAGTTGAACGCGAAGCAATATGCACGATTGAAACACTAATAAAAAGGGACACAGTGTCGTTTGATGATTCAACACGATATATATTCGCTCCCTAGTGGCGCAACTGTATATGGAAAAGTAAAAAAAAAGGGCAATACATTCGAAAATGCATATTTTACGACGAAGAACGTTACGCATATAAGAATAATAAATTTTTATTCACTGATGTACCATTAATATTTTCTCACGTGAAATATATTCGACGTCTTACCGTACGAATCACTTTATATTTTTTTCATAGTATAATATATATATATATATATATATATATATATATATATATATATATATATATATATATATAAGATAGAAAAAATAGACTTATAAATCTTGCGTTGATAAAAAAAGAATGTCGAATTAAAACTATGGATAGAACAGAATTTATTACTCAAAAAATCCGATCGCTTCAAACTGATATACGCTGAAAATTTGTTACCTATAAATATTTATTTATTCGCTTCTAGTTGATATTATCGGTGATTTATTTTACTATAAATTTTTATTTTACTAAATTTTATATTAAATCTTAAAATGTCACGCATAATATATAATTAAATAAAATGTAAGTTATAAACGACTAAACTTTTAAAGCAAAAAAAAAAAATAATATAAAATCACTGAATATTGAGGGTCACTGATCAGAACGATCATAAAGTTTGAATGCAAATTCATATTAAATTACAATATTTCAAGATAATTCCCGGAATCGAATTTCGTATAACCTTTATAAATTGTCTAAATATTCTTCGGATATGTATTACATAATACACATGTATGATACATATTAAAGTATAATAAATATTTTTCTAATTAAAAAAATAATTGTTTTAAAAATTATACACCGTTTATTGATATAGTAAAATTCTATGAACTAAAAATTATTTACTTTATTTTTTTTAATAACCGCATGACGCACATCTTCATATATAATATAATAATAATATACCGCAAAACGCATCGACAAAAATACATTATTATTAGCATAAAATATTTGCAGTAAAATTTAAAAAAAAAAACAAAATGGCGAACGTTTGAAAAAAGAGGAGTCGTTCGTTTAAAGCGTTGTTTTGACTTTTAATAGCGCGACATTTCTCGGCCATAAACGGCGCCCGTTTCGCATTTTAAATCGCTTAAAATGAAATTTGTATGAAAGTGGAAATGGGGCCGTCGTCATCATTGAGGACCTTTCTCTTTCGGACCAATGAAAAGATCACAATGGACTACCTACCGGTTTTGTAAAGTGACTCGTTTTCGCAATAATATTCGTATGACATTGCACAAATTAAGCACACGCGTGCGTATGCACAACGCGATTTAATCGACACCTTTTTGCATCGTTACCATTATACATATATATATAAAAAAAAACAAGACTCTACTTGAAAGTAAGAATCGCAATAAAATATGAAATCTCTGCAGTGACTTTCAAAAGAAATTCAAAAATTCATAATTAAAAAACTAGTTTTGAAATCGTTGAATTTAATTTGCATATATCATAATTTAATTTGTTAATAATATATATATATATATATATATATTAAATTTGTTTAAAAACAAGTACAAAATTGCATTTATTAACGCTGCCGTTATTAGCAGCGTCAAAATGAGTTGTTCTACTTTGAAAGATACCAGTATAATAAAGTTTTGTTGACACTACTTAAATGATTATACAACCGTTTCTGAACATCATATCATTTAGGATTCCTATGATCTAAATTACTATTTTAATTAATACAGACTATTAAATTACATTTAAAATTAATATCTAAAGTTTATTTTAATCTATTTGAAAAATTCATACCATCCGATGCCGATCTAAGCAATTTTTTTTTCATGAATATATATATATATATATATATATATATATATATATATATCTTATTTGTTGTATAAATGCATAGATATATCGGACATTTATTCAAAGCTAAATGGCGTATCTTGTTTAATTTGCAGATTTCTATCGGAAATCTAATTAACCGTATCTCGAGTGAAACGGGAATGAATTAAAGTGATAAAGGAAAGGAGTTTGATTCGAAAAAGTTAACCGATAAACGTATCTAATCCATTTTATATGAATTAACCAAAAAAAAAAAACCAAGAAACGAACGATGGATTTCTAAAATAATATATTTTTTTTAACTAAAATTTCATACTAAATCATTTTAAAATATATAATGTTCACATTTCATATTGGATAAATGAGTATTTGACACTTCGGTTTTTTTTCACGAATCGAGGACAATTTAACTATGAAATATTATATTCTATAAATAGATGAAAAATAAATTCCGACGAGCAATTTAACGATGTCGATTGTTTTATTTATGCAAAGCGTAGGAAGTAAATAATAAAATCGTAGGAAATAGCAATTAGAGAAGGACTACGTTCAAAATGAAGGATTTATTCGCACCCTAAGCTGTCATAATTGAATCGGAAACGCTTCAACGGATAATATTTCGCTTTATTTTCCGTAAACAGTTTTTTTTCTTTTTTTAGTCCTTTAATATCTCTTTCAGTTCATATAATATTTGAACTGAAACGTGAGAAACTGAAAATGATGAAATGAAACATATTTTTTGTGTATATTATATATAATTTATCGTTATGATAAAAATTCTTCAATTAGAATTTCAATCAATTTTCTCTATAAACTTAATCCTAGTTAATTATATTTTTTTAATCTACGAAACGAAACAGTTTCGTATCATATTTTTTCTTTAATATTTTCAAAAATTTACATTGAAGATTTGTAGAGATCATTTTTTTTCATCGTCGCTCCGCTCCGATATTAACGCTCTCGTTCCGGTTCCGCTCCGCGATTCATTTCATTCTACAAAACAGAAAAAAAGTAAAATAATACGTTCATTCTTAATAAACTTTATTTCACAGTTGTATAATTTCATTATGCGCCGTTCTTTCGTCTATGAAATAAAGCAGTGAAGATATTGTCTTTAGTGAACGTTTGTTAAATATTAATTTTAAAGTGGAAAAAGTTTGGAAATGTTAAAAAAATCAAAAGAAAAAGACTGGAAAATGAAGCAATCCAAATGAATCAAATTTTGAATTTGCTACTCTCTTCTTCAAAGCTTATAATTATTGTTTTATTTCTTAAGAATTAATATATTTTCATAGAATTAAATTAAAATCAATCATTTATATAAAAATATCTTGAATATTGTTTTTAAAGAATATATGGTAAAGCTTAATATCATAAATTAGACGATTGAAATCAATCTTCAAATCAAATTGTTTTATTTTATAATGATTATTATTTTATCAAAATTTTGTTATTTATCTAAAAAAAAAGTTCAAAATGATTTAGATCCTGCATTCGAATTGGTGATACTTTATATTATACAATAAATTAATGATAATAAAAAATTAACATGTCATAAAAGTGTTAATAAATTTATTTATTACTCTTACACGACATTATTATGTATAAATTTTATTTAAAAAATAAATAAATAAACATATTCAGCGATATAAAGATAATATCTACTTAATGATCGTCATATTCAAGTACTCGTATTATATTCAAACATATCGCGGGAACGTTATAAAAGGCAATAAAACGGGATTAAAACATTTTAATTTATCGGATTATATTATCAAAGTTATAATATATATATATATATATATATATATTTATATATAAGTAATAAAAATCAAAAGTACAAAACGTAACGACAAATCGTAGAAGTAATACCGTTCACTCTCATATATGACGATAACAATCTATGACATCGAACTTTAGACGATTGAATCGACGCTTCTCAAACATTCGCATTTAGAAATTATTGATTTTCTTATTTTGCACATGTACACGTTGTATTATTATTCATTTTATATGTATAGTAATATATATATATATATATATATATATATATATATATATTGTTTGTTCACTCTAAAACGAATTATTGATGTTGAAACACCTCGAATGTATTATTTTATTTTAAATTTAAATATACCACAATTAAAATCAATATATTAATATATATATATATTAATCAATTATATAAAATATTATATTAAAAATTTTTCCAAAATCTCAAACAGAAAATTGAATAATTTTAATGAAATTTTTAAGATCCTTTTAACGAAATTTTAATATATCTTTCTTTTCTATAAAATCGCTTTTAAAATGATACATTTTTTTTTATATAATATAATAGAATAACTTTTGATTATCCATATAAATAAACAATACACATTTTATATATATCGTTTATTTTAAAGCAAATAAACGATATATTTTGGGTTTAAATTTCAATTTAAAATATGACTATTAAACAACGATTGGAAACAAATTATCATAATTGGTGATAAAATCTGACGAAAAAATCTTAATTTTTATCTTATTTTGAAGAAGATTGTAACAAATAATATAATATTTGTTATATACATCAATAGTAAACTTATTAACATCCAAATTTCTTATCAGCGACAAACTTCTCCTTTTACGACTAGCCATACAGAGTTTTACGACTTACGTTCTATTTATTACATGAATATATATATATATATATATATATATATATATATATATATATATATTGCATAAGTAATACAAGTATAATGTAATCTGATCACGATTTCACTAGAAAAAATTATGATTCTATACATAATTTGTACATAACTGAACTTTGAACCGAGACTTTTTTCATTCTGCTTTTTTCCATTATAATACACAATAATATTGCTGAATATTCATAAATGATAATAAACACTTTTTTAAAATTATATGCATAAATTATTCCTACAATCTTAAAATATGTATTTATTTCTTTTTATGGAATTGTAATCTTTATTTACCTCGTTTAAATATTTTTGATAGAATTTTTTTCTTTGTTTTAAAATCGATTCATTTTTTTTATTACTTGTTAATTAATATACCATATATATATATATATATATATATATATATATATATATATAATAATTTTTAATATATATATATATATATATGTGTGTGTGTGTTTATATTTCAATATTTAAAAAAAATGAAATTTTGAGATTGAACCTAGAGCTGACGACTCAATTTGAAAAAATATGTTTCGCAATCGGTAAAAAGGGATGATTTTTAGATTTTTTTTCAATATTATTTATTAAATTTTCGCCATCGTTCGAATAGCGTTGAAACATTATGTAAAAAAATATAACCCACTTTCCGTTTTCATAATCTAATCATCGTTTGAATTCAAAAATGTTACCAGTATATAAAAAATAGAAATAATAATAATAATAAATAATATCATAATTCATTCAAAATATAAAAGAGGTGAGGGGGGGCAACGATTTGCACAACGCGTCACAAAAAAACGCAACACTATATATATATATATATATATATATATATATATATATATATATATATATATATATACTAATAATAATAACAAGTATTTTTTTAATAAATAATATGTAGGTTTTTTTTAAGGAAAATTCACGAATATAGTATAAAAGTGATAGTTTTTAGTGAAATTGTCGGCGATTTTCACGTTTAATTAAAATTATTGCGCTAACTCGGAAAACCCGATTTTCGCGCCTCGGGAATAACTTTTAACGCCCAAAAAGATTTATAACCCGAAATTAATCTCGCATTGTTATCGGATTTCTTACGTTTTATTTATCGGCGATTCTCAAACTGTTTTCGATTTTTCTTCTCTCGTCGATGAGGAAAAAATTATAAAAAAATATCATTATTTAATTGTCAGATTTTTATTTTTGATAACGTTGTGACATTTTTCGTGACAAAGTGCAATGTCAAAAATTAAATATATTTCCTTTTTGTTTTCTAATAATTAATTTAACAATGTTTAAAACGCTTTCAGGAAGTGAATTATTTCATTTAATGGTGATTTTTCGAAAATTTTGAAAGTCAAATTCAAAACACTCGGTATTGATTCATAAGTATTTGAATTTGATGTAGATATCATATATATATATATATATATATATATATATATATATATATATATATATATATATATATATATTATATATATATATATACATATACACATATGTGTATGTGTGTGTTTGCGTGTAAATCTATTTTTTTATTTTATTATAATGAATTTGGTGGTTTAGAAATTGAATTTGCTGTTCAAACAGTTATGAATCAATTTCGAGTATTTTGAATTTGACTTTAAAAATGTATATATATATATATATATATACCATATATATATATGTGTGTGTCTGTATGTGATTGCGTTCACGTTGCTTAATCTGACCGATTGAGCAAGTCAAATACGGCAGTTGTATGCGCTATAATAATAATAATAATGATAACACATAGAATTAATAGACGATCAAAATAACCGGTTCAAAAGCGATATCGGACCTTTTACGCTAATTTCCGTGCGCGTGAATGTGCGCGCGCAAATGTGCATCGAATGAATGATCTTTTAGAAAAATCGGCATATTTCTTGTTTTTCTTTTTTTTTTCTTCTACAAATGGATTTAATTATCCCAAATTGCTTCTTTATTGCGGCTGTGCTTTACAAAGATTGGGCAACGAAGACGTTTGTTCGCTTTTTTTTTTCTCTCCAATGCTCATCGACTTTCTAATGCCCCAGTTGCAAACTCGACCGAGCAATAACGAGCTCGGACTAACGTTTAATTTTTTTTTTTGTCGTTGCTGTTGTTATTGTTGTTGGTGTTGTCCGTTTGTTTGTTTATTATACAAGCGATAAAAATTTGATAATTAATGATAATGATTTACGAAACGATCTGTGACATTACGGCGATGAGTTGTCATTTGTCATCTATTATAAATATATATATATATATATATATATATATATATATATATATATATATATATATATATATATATTAATATTTTTTGAGCTTGTTGCACTCTGACATAAATAACGTAACAGATATGTGATTTTTTTAAACATATTTTGTAAACGTATTAAAAAATTGGCCGTTACAAAATTGAAATATATGTAATTTATTTCACAGTATTTCTATTAAATCAAACATATTAAAAATTTCAAGTTTTAAAGTTTTTTATTTTTATTTATTAATTTATTTTGAACCTGTAAATTTTGTATAAATCATCTCAATATTCTTTGAATAGTTTCATAGTTTCAACTGTAAATTTTTGAGTCGAATATGGAAATATAAAAAAAAACTAATACATGTTAATTTTAAAACAATAATACATAAGAATTATATTGTATAATATCATATAAATTTTATACTTTTCTGAAATTAAGAATTAAATTATATATATATATTAACGACATAATTTTAAACAAATTAAAATATATGTAGTGATTTCTTTTTGAATATTTTATTTATAAAAAATATTTATTTATATAATAACATATTATAAAAATTAAATTTAAAATTCGTCAAATATCAACGATTCATAGTATGGTATAAATTCAAATTTCATCATAATTTATAATCAATTTTTTTCAATTATATTATTATTGATATCGAAGTGCGATTCGATTATTGTTCTCTTTCGCTCTTCAGTCTTCAATTTACACGGTTGAATGAATCGCTTCAGGTTTCCAAAATTGTGGTGATTCAGTATTGATTTACTTCATGTGCAAAAGAGTCTCGTACATATATAAAATAAACTTGCACACACACACACAATTTACTTGTTTGCAAATATGTTTGTGTATAATTCAAAAGTCGTACGTGAGCAGAAACAAGATAAATGTTGCGAAACTCAAAGTGTACTGCATTTCATACTGCAAGAGTTTCAACGGAAGTTTGAAAACTTTTTAGATACTAGAATAGAAAAAAAATCCTCTTCAATAATATTCCCTGGTAAATTTTCAGCTGCTTATTCCGCTTGTTTCAAATTAGTACGTTATGATATTAGTATCTTGTTTTCATGAAAATTTCAGCGAATTTTCAGCGAACGTTTAATTAATATCGTGAATTTATACCGAGTGAAACGAAATATAAACGCGTATAATAAATAATAGGAAAATATTTAAAATAATATAGTGACATCTATTAGTGATTTTTAAAAATATCGTTTTAGAAAAAAAATATAAATAATTTTATTACAAAACTATATAAAGTAATACTATTTTAATGATTAAATATTATTATATAATAATTTTTTTTTAATTTAAAAAAAATATCTATGCGTGTGCGAATTTGAAAAAAATTGTTTTTCGGTAATATTTTTCTTACGACGATTTTTAAAGTGTAGAGAAAAAAAGGTTGAAAACCACTGCGACAAACGAGAACCATCGTGAAGCTTACGTGTTTATTATATTCGAAATTGAACTTCGGCGGATTTAACTAGATCCAATTTAACCGCGTTCGACGGGTTCAAGTTTTTGGTTTAAAGTTATAATCTACGTTTCAATTTCTCCCATTTCGACGATCTATTAAGCAAATGTTGAAAACGGTATATCGATTAATTTATATATTATATTATATATATACAATGAAGCTTTCTATAACGCGTTATTCTTATAACACGCTTTCTATAATATAACTAGAAATAATTATATTTTCAAAGTATATCAAATTTATTACTGAATACAAGTTATCAGAATTTAATATATCTTTATACATTATTATAATATTATGAATATATGAATTAAATGTATGAAAATACGTCAAATCTTTCAATAATATTCATTTTTTCTTTTAGAAATCAAATATGTGCACAACAAGAGCTTTTATATTAATACATTTAAGTTAAAAAAAAAATAATGCTAAATCTGCAAATTATATTTGCATATCGGTAATTTTATATCTAAATATATATTTTTACATTTCTTATTTAGATTAAAAAACACCAAAATACGAAACTTAATAATTTTCATTGCAAAAAAAAGCGATACATTTTTTAAGACACTCGTCGCGGAACACAAAAGAATTTTAATTAAGTAAATGAACATTTTTTGAGATTTTTAGCGCGAAAATTTTCCGACTTTTCCCTTTCGTTGCGTTGCACGCGCAACGAATCGTTGAAAATTTTCCGCCGGAAAATTATGCCGTTTGTGCTGAATTTATTCACGAAACCCGTGCGATAAGTCTTTGTTTGTGCGGTCCTGTTTTTGGGTTTTGCCATAAATGTTTATTTCCATAATAAATTGCAAATATTTATGGGAATTCTGAAACGCGATGCCCATTGTCGGCTTCACCTGAGTTTTCGGAGATTATCGAGCTTTTATCTATCTCGACGTAGCTTAATTCTCATGCACATATTCGTCTAACATTTAACATTCTATAATAATTAAATTGATATATTGTAGATCGACAATTCAATAATCTACATTAAATAATATCAATTTATAATATACATATTATTATTTTTTTTAATATCTAAATCATACATATTTCACATCAAATTATAATATATCATATATTTAAGTGTCGTTATTTAAACAATAAAAAAAATATTGATTGTAATTTTTTGTATTTTCTTTTTGTTACAGTTACCGAAAAGGAAATTCGACAATGGTGAGTTTAAAATATCATTCATTTCATAATAAAAATGTAAAAATATCGCCGTACAATAATATAAAAATATCCTATTTTAGGCAATTTTGTCGTTTGGATTGTTCGAAATTTTTTTTTTTAATATTTTTTTCACAATTTTATATATTTTCCCAGAATTTTTTTCACTCTTCCAAGAGAGGACAGTGTTTGTTTTCAATCATACACACACACACACACACATATATATATAAGGAAAAATCTCGCATAAAGAAGATAGATTGTTCCGCAGAACCCTACTTAGTGACCTTCTCGATTCGAATTTTCATCCGTCTTTTCTTCGGATTTTCCATTCAATTATTTTTCCGATCCCAACGATCTCATATTTTTTCGTAGAAAAACTGACCTTTACGCGTGTTTACCTCTAATATTTTCACTTGCACAATGAGTATCCAATTGAAAAATATATATACTTATATCACCATTCATATAAATTTTATATATTACGTAATATTTAATTTTAATTCAAGTAAATTAATATATATATATATATATATATATATATATATATATATATATAATATATCGCTGATCCTGAATATGAATGTGATATATATTCTAAACAAATATCAAAGTTTTATAAACATATTGAAAGAAAGAAGAGAAATTAAAAAAAAGTTTAACTTAAAGCTACCATATGTAAAATTTGTAAGCTGAATGATTTATTTGTCATAATAAAAGCATACAAAATCAACATACATAAAATTCTTTATATCGTTTATCGTGATTAGCGAACACTGCATGTAAATATAGTAAAGTTTAATGGTCAGTATTTTTTTAATGTTATAACAAAATTGTCGACTAACTTATATTGGATAAAATTTATATATATATATATATATATATATATATATATATATATATTATCATCAAAAAGTAAGGTGAATTTGTTCATAAAATGTAATTTTTTTTATTTATTCTTCCAAATCAATCTCATCCCCGTCTGATAAAACGCACTTTTGCCAACGCTTTTTTCAATTCTAGAAATAGGTCTTTTTCCGGCATAGCCTTCTTCAATTCGGTTTTTATCTCCTCAATTGTGTCGAAACGGCGTCCCCGCATTTGCCTTTTGAGTTTGCTGAATAGCCAGAAGTCGCACGGAGCCAAATCAGGCGAATACTAATGATAGTCGTGGAACGATATGAGTTGAGTTTTTGGCAAAAAAGTCGCGAGGAACCAATACGACATGGTTCATTATCGTGATGAAGAAACCCAGAGTTGTAAAAAACACGTGTAACTCGGGGATAATTAAACCTTTTTTCAAACAGACGCTTGGCAAAAGTTATAGACAGTCTTATCAACCTTATCAAATGAAAAATTATAATTTACCTGCCTTCCTGATGCCCAAGAGTTTTAAATAATAATTTCACTCTGACCTCAATAACTATTTACGATGACGTACAAAAAGCTTCCTTTGAAAAGTTGTCTTAAATTTAGCGCGACAGCGAAAAAGCTTAGTAAACGAGTGGAGTCACAAAATGTGGACTCTAGAGTTATATATTCAACCGTCTGTTTTGCTATATAATTTGCCTTCTAGCGTAGTAAATAAGATTTTATTTTATTTTTTTGCAGATAAAATTTTGATTTCTATGTACTCTCTATAATAGTTTTAAGAAGTTAATTGCATCAACTAAAAAAATCTCTTTTAATCCATTCAATACACATAATAATTTTATATCAAACTGTTTGTAAAGCGGTAGTGTTGATTATTTTAATGAAAAAGAAACATTTCCTTTTATTTTTACTCTCTGAATAATATTAAAATTTAAATATTGATTTTTTTGATCCTAAAATATTTTCAGTATATAAAAAAAAGGGTTGAATAACATTGTTGTATGCGATTTATATTTTATAGTTTATGAAATATTCTCAACGGCCTCATAAAATTTTCTCTAGGTTTTATTTTCACTTTTTATTCCGTCTATTGTATAACAAATAAGATTGATTACATTGTCGAAATATATAGTGATTTTTTTATCGTTTTTTGATAGTTCAATTAAAGCTCGCAACACACATACATACACACATACACACACGCGATAAAATCCATTTTATATTAAATATGATCATTAGTAATTCATAATATTTAGTGGAAATAGGAATAATTCATTAGAATAAAAATAGGCTGAATAATATTATATTTTAATCCATATATTGATTTTTCATCAATTCAAAAGCTTTATTATATACTATATAAATATATAAGAATATTATACTTTTTTATAAATCAAATTCATCTAACGTACTTAAAGATCGTTGATTTTGATTTAAAAATAATAGATTTATATTTTATATAAATTAATATTAAAAATAATATAATTATTTTATTTTTTTTATAATTTTCAATTTAAACTTTATATCATATAATCATTTAAAAAACTCATTTCGTTAATAAAAAAGTGACATAACAAACTCAAAATGTTCATTTCGCGTTTTTTTCTGTACATTGAAGTATTATACATATATATATATATATATATATATATATATATATAAGTGCGTAATTTAATAATCGTAATCTTGATTTAAGAACATGGCGAGGGTAGTGCGCCCTTAAAATTCATAGCGTCATAAAAAAGGAGGAAAAGGTCGTAATAGTCAAAATGAAAAAGACCAAAAAAATAAATAAAAAAGACCAAAGTTTTCCACCGATGATGCTTTGTTGTTGTTGGCCGCAACAAATTATCAGCGCACCATAGTCTGTACAAATTCGGTTGTGAAAAAAAAACATGAAAAACAACCCATTTTCAACCCTTGTTAAAACGGCGGTGTCGACATTCGACTTTTAACCGTCATCATCAACATTATCGACGTTATATCATCTCAAACATTGGCTTTTGAACTTTACATCTTGTCATTTCGCAATATAAGCTCAATTTTCATACGAGACTGTTGTGGTTTTCAAACTTTCCACGAACTTTCCGAAACTCGTTTCCCGCAAATCCTCCCCCCTTTTCATTTTACATATTACGCCTTCAGATATACAAATTTGAAACTGCAGCCGGATTCGTCGGATTTTCCCGGAACAAAATGTACGCCCGGAAAATTTTATTAAACGCGCATTCTAACCATAGTTATATAACAATAATAAACTTTTAACTTTCGAGAGAGACAATCGTTATTTATAACATTTTATAAAATCAAATTCAACTAATATTACCTTACAAATTCAATATTCAATTAGTTACTATTTTTTTTTAATAAATATAAAACAATATTTATATTTGTATTAGAACCGCTTTCATAATAGTCTATTGATTTTTATTATATGGTACAACCGTTTCACATTTATATCATCAAGATTCATCTGTCGTTTTATATACAGGATCAGCATTCACATAATCAATTTAAATTTAATTAAAATTTCGTTTATATATATATATATATATATATATATATATATAAATTAAATAATAATAGTAATTATATAGCGATGTGTTTTTGCAGGCACAAAGGATTTTTGAAAGATTGCCCGAACGGTCTTTTAACGGAACAGGTGGGTGATTTATACGTATTATAATATTTCTTTTGCATAATACGGTCTAAATTCTCATTTAATATTAAAATCCGCTTTTATAATACGGACACCCGTGTTTTGATGAATATATTAATTTTTGGTAGGGATTCATCAAAATATACAAGCAGTTTTTTCCACAAGGTGATCCGAGCAAGTTCGCTTCGCTGGTTTTCAGAGTGTTCGACGAAAACAATGTAAGTAAATATTTTAAATATATTATAAAATAAAAAATCTTAATTATATATATATATATACATATATTAAAAATATTGTGTGTGCGGTCCTAGAATTGACCGCCTCTGATGCGAACAAAAGAATCGAACGCGTTTTATACGAAACGTTGTAATAAAAGAAAAGTGTTGCTCTTTTTCTCTTCATTCATTTAATTACGAAATACGTAGAAAGTTTTTCATTCGCAAATTTCGTTTATATTTTATTTATTTATTTATTATTTCGATATAAACGCTCATGCAAAAATGTATTTATTTACTAGTTATATATATATATATATATATATATATATATATATATATAAATTTAATATTTTAATTGATGATGTATTACAATTCCCACGGTAGCTCACGCGATATGTATCAAATTATAAGCATGCAATCTAGAATTCAAAAGCCCTGGCCTAATGTGAATGATGTAGGCAATTTTATATAATTGCTCTATATATCAATTCTTATATACTATAAACTATAACAGGAAATACGATTATATTATATTTATTTATATATATATAATAATAATATATTTCATTGTATATTATTATTGATGCTTCTGTATATAAATATATATGTATTTTTTTCAAGTAATAAAATCCATAATAAATTACTTTTATAGGATTATATTTTTATATTCGTAATAATAAAGATCGTATTGATTTCTCATATCAAATACATTATTATACCATATAAATATTCACACACAAGCTTTTATTTTAATTATTTTTTTTCAATAATTTGTAAATAAGGTTTAAAAAAACTATGTTTTAAAATAAATTTGATAAACTTTGGTGTGTATATATATATATATATATATTAGTTATTATATTTATTAAAAAATATATAGTAATAATAGTTTTTTTATTACATGAATTGTGTATTTTTCAGGATGGTTCAATAGAGTTTGAAGAATTTATTAGAGCTCTGTCTGTGACGTCACGTGGAAATCTCGACGAAAAACTACACTGTTAGTAATTTTCATATTATTACACACACGCACACATACAAAAAAAAATTTCCTCTATTTTCATCTTTCACATCATCCATATTTCCACGTTTAGTCATGACACTGTAGCATTTCATAAATACATGGCGATCTAAAAAAAAAACAATACCCTGCTGACTTTTAATGATAGTAAAAAAATAATCATTATAATATTTAAAATTAATATATATTATTTATTCAAAAGAACAATATTCTATATTAATCAGATTTTAATTTTTTGCCGTTTCATCGTGTGAAAGAAAACGTTGTGATATTATTGTTTCGGATGCAATATTTTCGTCTCAGCTTATATATATATATATATATATATATATATATATATATATATATATATTGTTGTGCTGTTATTTTCAGGGGCTTTCAGACTGTACGATGTCGACAATGACGGATTCATAACGCGTGACGAAATGTACAACATAGTGGACGCCATTTATCAAATGGTGGTGAGTAATTTATTTATGAGATAAAACACGAATAAAATATTGCAAATAAAATATTGTGGTGCCGCATAAAAATTAATATCGAAAAGTTCAATTTCCAAGTGACCCACGAACGATACTGTGCTATGAAACGGTTGAAACATTCGGTTTTTTTTATATATAATATACAAAAAATTTTATTTTATTTTATTTTAATATTTTTCGGTTTTTAGTATTTAAAAATTTTATTTTGTAAATATTTTTTCTTATTTTGCAAAGGTTTTCGTTCACATTCAAGTTTGATATTACTGCTATAAATCATTTTTAATATAAAATTAAATTCAACTATCCTAGAGAAGAAAAAAACATATTTTAAAATGTATGATAACATAAAAATAATACAATAATAAAAAAAATAGATCGATATATAAATATTTCTTCTTAAATGAAATTGAAAAATAATAAATTAATATTGATTTTTTATTCATAAATTAGAATTTTTAAAGAATTTAATCAATTATGTTCTTCTTTAAACAATTGTTAACACTTTAACGTCGGATGACTGAAATTATTGTACAACGTCAGTCAATTATTATATGCGATGGACCACAATTAAAACTATACATTAATAATTTATATTAAAAAAATATATTGTTTATACTTTTATCTTTTAACGAATTAAATTTATGAATTAATATATATATATATATATATATATATATATATATATATATATATATATATATATTATAATATGTATATTTGCATGTTTTAATTTCAAAACGATACATCATCACAATAATACCCGGACAAAGAATGAACGTGAAACGGGCGACGTGTATAAAACACAACAAAAACAAAAAAATAACAACGTCGAAAACTTGAAAAACGGAATACAACCTTTTTTTATTACAGTTTTGCAACATAAATTTAAAAAATGGCAACGTTACTTAACAACAAACTTCCATACTTAACACTGAATAACGAGTCTTAATTTTGTTTAAATTAAATTTTAATAGTCTTTATATACTAATAATCCGTTTTATTCATATTTAATATTTTTAATCATATCCAAAACTATTACCTTTTGAAATTGTATAATTTAAAATTTAATATGTTTTTGGTAGATTCTCACAGTTGCAAGAAAAAAAATGAGAATGTGATATATTTGTATTTTTAGATGATGCGATTTAATTTGATTTGTGATGAAAATTTTCAGGGGCAGCAGCCTCAGGCTGAAGACGAAAACACTCCACAGAAACGTGTCGACAAAATATTCGATCAAATGGATAAAAATCATGATGACAAATTAACATTGGAAGAATTCCGCGAGGGAAGTAAAGCGGATCCACGTATAGTTCAAGCTCTGTCACTTGGAGGCGACTAAGAAACCACCGTCGTTTTCATACGTCATATATATATATATATATATATATATATATATATATATATATATATATATATATATTCATCACGATTTGCATAATAGATCACATCAGCGGAATATATTCTTCATCATCAAAACGTTCGAACATATTCGGTATACTTTGTTTTTTACCGTAAAATATTCATAAATCGTGATTAAATCTATATTTTTGATATATATATAGATTTTTACTTCAATTTAAACTTTATTTCATACATATTAAAGTAAAACAGTATAAAACGATTACAAATAAATACCTTTCATTATTTCCAAAAATACTACAATATTACATCACTCAAAATCTTTCAAAATATGTTCAAAGCGTTCGATGAAGATTAAAGTTCCGCAAGATCATGTCAATTTCACAATCCGTTATTATTATGATGTAACATTTCACCGCTTCTCAATCTTATTAATGTTTCCGATTAAATAATTAATACATAAATGGATATTTTATGTGTTCATTACATACATTTAAAAAAAAAGAAAAAAGAAAAAACGAACCGACAAGCGAACGATCTATTTGTTTGAAAGTTGAAAACGAAAGATGGGATGAATTTCGACGAGACGAATTTGACTTTCAAATCACCATTGACTTGTATCGGCTCATACTTATTCATAAATATATTTTATTTTTTACACTGGCAATTTTTAAAATAATATCTTATATTTTATAAGTCGGACGTTATAATTGAAATGTCTACTGTTAATTCTACAACAGCATTTAAAAAATGCATTAAAAAATGATATTTAATAATAATAATAATTTTAAAAAAGCTATATATATATATATATATATATATATATATATATATATATATATATATATTAAAATTTAATGTGTGCCGAATATTAAACGACATTTTTGATACAATTCTTTTGGCTTTCGTTAATAATGATTGATTATTATTAAAATAATTATCGAAATAACCATTTCATTAAGCCATAGAAACACGTTGTGACTGATTAATCCGGAATTTAATTTATTTTATTTGTTTATTTTATAAATTAATATTAATAAATAGATGTGTCAGAAAAATTAGCAATTTCGCTGTGAATCGTCGACATCGAGAATATTCATCAACAAACTTTCATAGAATTTGAAATAATTTACATGCAAAATATGTTAAAAATTTCAATATTAAAAGTTAAAAATAATAATAATAAAAATATTGAAGCAGTAAAATTCTAGAAATTAATTCTTTTGTAAAAAAATATTATATTATAATTTTGGTTGTGATAAATAGTCGAATATTAGAATGTGCTTTTAATTAATTCTCTATGGATAATAAAATTTATATATTTATATTAAAAATATTTTTTTTATTTTGCAATAGTTTTGATAAAATTGTATACGAATAATTGCGATTACACTTGAAAAAAAAAATAAAATCATTATCTATGAAAGTTTGTTGATATTTTCTAAAATGGATACAATGCACGTTTTTCTGGTTCACTCTATACTATGATCGTTCTACGAATATATTTTTTCATATTATATATACTCTTATTCTATAAATATATTACATTTCTACTTAATACGACAAAAAAATTTATAAAATTTATACACTTTTAATATTGATTTTTTTTTAAATCACAAATATATTACTAAATCAATAATATATTATAATATTATAAAAGCTGAAGTCTGAGTATTTTGCGAAATTATCTCAATATATATATATATATATATATATATATATATATATATATATATAATAATTAACCTCAGACTAAAAATTGCCGCTATTTTTTTTTAAATCAATATAATAACCAACTATTATGCACATTAAAATGTATTAATATATTTATCTTTCAGCTTTGATTTTTTAATATTATATATTTATTAAAAAAAATATATAAATATTTGAAATTTCATGTAACAGTACAAAATGCTGATATTTATTTCGAAAATAATTTATATATATATATATATATATATATAATACATCTTGACTGTGCATATTTTAAGTATAAAAAATGTATTAAATACATAATTTTTAATATGAGCATTTAGATATGATAGTTATAATATCTTTTTTCTCATAAATTAGAATTATGTATGGTGGTGTTAAAAAAAACACCGGAAAGTCTCGAATGGCACAAATAATCTGATAGTGTTCGTCGCGGTGAAAAATGCGGTTGTTTCAAAAAATAACGTCTTAAATGATTCTTGATTATCAAAAATATTAAAAATAAATCTATGTGTGCGATAAATACTTTCTTTACACCACTGTATATATGTGTAATTCCTTTTATTTAGTATATATTAAATTCATTGTTGATCACGTGTAGAAACAAAGTTCAGTCTTTTTAGAGAAAGAAAGATCAAGTTTTAGCGTCTAATACATACACATACACACACACACACACACACACACACACACACATATATATATATATATATATATATATATATGTGTGTGTAATATGCATAATATAAAATTTCATAAGGCTATTCGTGTCAAATCTAAATGTCTTTAAATTATCCATTTATTATTATCGTATATAATGATATTTTATGTTTTAAAATAAATATAATAATTTTACACTGTAAAAATTTTCAGTCAACCCCAAAGTCAAAAAAATCAAAATTTCAGTCAAAATATAATTAAAAATAACGTCGAAATATAATAGATTATTATTCATTTATGACGGCTATTTTTTTTTTTTTGTAATTTTTCGATTTCAAAAGCACAAGATTTTTAGCCCCTGTCTTTCACTGCAGAAAATTAGGGCTGACTGAAAATTTAAATATTCGTTAATAATTAAAATATATTAATAAAAAAACAAACTTCTGGCAAGACTGTTGAATTTCAGGTTATTAATGTGTAAATTACAAAAAAAAACATGTATAAAAATTGACATTTAATTCATAAATGTATAATTAATTATTAATAACCGATTGCATTTTGCTTAAATAAAAAAATATTTTTAATTCGCAGCATCAATTTATTATTTTTTTTCTTACTATAAAATACGATTATATTTTCGTTCAATAATATTTATTGCACGGCTTTAATATGTTATTATTATTGTAAAATTTAAATTAAACTATTTCTTGTAAGTAATTAATAACTCAATTTCCTATTTTATTTTTTTTATTATGAAAAACAGACAGAAAATATTCAAACATTTAAATGCAAGGGTAATAAAATAATAATCCGATAAACTGTCCTACAATCGCTTCTATATGCGATCAATAATATAATTATAAAAAAATAATTTTATATTAAAAATGATCCTTTTAAAAACAATTATATATAATTAATTACAATATATATCTTTAATTTGTCAATATAATTGTAATTAACAGTTGACTGTTTATATATTAAAATTGTGATGGCTCTAATTTTTATATAGGACTCGTTCAAAACACAAAAAAATATTATTATTTTTAATTTGGCACAATCCTGACTTGCTATGTATATTTTTTTTCATTTAATATTCAATTTAAAAAAACCGTATTAAATTGAAAATTGCATTTTCAATTTCAATTTCGATTGAAATAAGACAAAATAAGAATACAACTCGACGTATGAATTAATAACAATTAATACGTTGAGGATGACAAAAATATAATATATAAATTATTTAATATATAATTTAAAATTATGTTAATATAATATTTTAAATAATTTTGATTTTTCAGCATGTATATATAAATTTATAAAATAATCACTATTATTTTATTATTATTATTTAATATAAATGTAAGCATTTCTTTTAGCTTACGCCCATTTTCAATATATAAATGTATATGAAAAAAATGTATGAAAATTGAACGTAATACATATAGAAATTGTTAAAATTTGCTGGAAATTTCTAATAAAAAAAGAATATTTTGTTGTAATTGATATATATATATATATATATATATATATATATATATATATATATATATATATATATATATATTTATATATATTAAAAAAATTGATAGTGTTAATGATGATAATTAATTAATAAAAGAAAAAAAATAATCAAAAGTTCTTATGCGGCCCTGTTTAAAAAAATAAATTGATTCATTAGAAGTGGTAGACGACAGTTGAACGGAGCATATATTATATATATATATATGCATGTTTAATTAATTAATTAATATGAATGAAGGCAAAAATAAAATCGTAGAGATTATGATGGTAATTCGTAATAAAAATAATGTAAAATAAAATAAAATCTTATATATATATATATATATATATATATATATATATATATATATATATATATATTATATGTGCAGTCTTAAACTGACTTGGTGATAATTACGTGCTTATGCGAAACGACGCAACAATAATTGTTAATTGTTTTGCCTATTTATTATGTCAAGTGTTTTTAATAATATTTATGTAAGCGTGATTTTTTAAAAATCATATTTTAAGCGGTGAAAGTGCATTTTAAGTTTGACAATCTCGCTGTGATAAAATATAAATATTATTAATATTTTTTTTTATTTATTTAAATAAATTCACGATGCGAAAATCTTTTTTTTCTTTCGGAAGCGAATGGGGGGGGGGTCAATGCGATGAAATCGTAATTATAATCATGTATTATTATAATTTCGATTAATTTTGCATTTTTTTCTGTATTCGCGAATTTTTTAGTAAATTACCAAAAAATAAACAAATGGAAATTGATAATAATTTGTAATACTTTAATGAAAATAATAACTGAAATATTTTCTTCCCTTTATTACTTTTTATTACATATTTATATAAATACATATTTCTCTAATTTATTATATATATATACGATAGAATTTTTTTTACCGAAACTAACGTTTCTAATATAATTCTCTTTCTTCGGAAAATTATTAAACATCTCCAATTTGTCAAAAATTAATTATATAAATATTTGATTTATTAAAAAGAATTTATTAATATTTTTTTTATACTAATGGGAGGAAAATTATTTATAAAAACAAATTACATATATCATTACAATAAAAATAATTCTGTACGAAACTAAATAAAAATTAAATCTTTATTTAATTTGGTAATATTTTTTTCAATATGCTTAAAATAAAATTAATGAAATGATTAAATTTAATTCGTTTATGTAAAAAAAATATATAAAAAAACTTTGTGCCTGACCTGTTAGGCCGGCTATAAATACTCGGCTTCGAATATTAATTTAATATTAACGTGCAAAATTATTATTTATTTATTTATTTTGCAACACTATCACTGCAATAATTGAATTCTTTTTTTCTACAAAATAATTCTCGAACATTAGAAGAAAATCATCATTATTATAATTTTTATTTTATTTATTTTTTTCTAAAATTAAGAAAGAGACATTTTTGTATTTTTGCAGTGATAATCGTGCCAAAAATTCAGGCTGATTCATCTCAAAATTGAATAAAAATAATAAAAATACTATTTCTTAATGTCACTTCGAATGTAATTATTTGAAAATATAAATGATTAATGAAAAGAAAACATTTAAAAAAATATATGTTATTCAAAAAATTTATTATTATAAGTGTTTGTAATTATTGTATAAGTGTAACATTTAAGAACATAAGTTAATCTTCGAAATGTGTGATTAATATATATCAACATTGATTAAATATACAAATAGAACTCTATTAGTGCGAATTTCATTATAAAAAATTGCAATTAATCATTTGGATTTGTTGGATTATGAATTTTGAAACAATTGGTAAAGATTATATAATATAAAGATGTGTTTTGAATAACGAGCTCTGTATGGGTTATAATTTTTATAATACTAGAATGTTACAGGATATACAAATAAATTGAGATTTATCATTGAAATTAATGTCTTTCGCATGTCTATTTTATTATAATTTATCTCTATCAAAAGAATTATTATTATTTTAAATATCGATTACAAATAAATAAATAAATTTCGCATTGATCGAGTTTTATATATTTGTATATATACAAAATGGATTATGAAAAAAGACACCCTAATGTAATTTTCAAAAAAAAAATGCTCTAAAATACAATGTATTAAAAATATTTATTAAAAAAATCGGTATAAAGCCACAAGAATGTGTATTTTTGGGTGATTTTCTTTCAATCCATCGTGTATATAAAACATTTCTATACTTTATTACTACTTCATCACTTAATGATAATTATATACTTATTGTAATTTCATTCTTAATATATCTCACTCGGTATATAAAATTAAAAAAAATAATAATAAATAATAAAAATAAATAAATAAACCAATATTTTAATGGTAATGACAATTATTACTATAATTTATGTATGTATTATATATTTGAAGCTATTTGTTTATTAATAGGAAATAAATAGTCGAATATAATAATATATTAATCAAGTTTGTGTGAAACTGTTCAGTGTAATTAAACAATTCATGTTTATATGTAATTCTCTTTTCGATGCAATGTTTTTTTTTTATTGTATATTTTTTATCTATTAATTTATGTAATCATAAAAAATGTGAAATATTTGTGATCTATTAATTTGATACAAATTAAAAAACAAGTATTGTTATGTATTATTAAATTTGAATATATATATATATATATATATATATGCAAATTTTCATGTCATCAAAACAATAATAATATCATAATAATAGAGATTGTATTATATTAAAAAAGGAATTAAGAATTATGAAACATTTGAGAAACGTCAAGAAATTTATGATTGTTTTTTAAAATTAATTTTCATTGATATTTCACATTTTTTTTCAAAAACTGCATTCGTTTCACGTATACAAGTGTTTTAAATCCTTTATATCTAAAGAATTTAGATTAAAGGCTAAAAAATTTTTGGATAATTATCCAATATGAAAATGAAACATATTACATTTATAGATCGTATAAATGAACGAATTCAATAAAATATTATTTTGCAAAGATTCTTGATTAATTAATTAATTTAAAAAAAAAACATGTTATTATTCTCTTCACAATGAATTTCTTTACGGCACTTTTTCTATAACTATTTATTATAATGATAATATTGATATTAAGTAATGTGTGACAAAAAAAACTTAAGGCTTTTACTCGTCCTTTTTTTTGTTTCAAAACTTACACAACTGTTTAATCTAATTCTATATTATAATCTAAATTGCAAATTTTACATTAATGTTTCATCTATTATTGAAGATAATATATTTTTTAATCAACCATAATTTGATTGTTTTCATTATACTCACATATATTTATAATATAAAACCTTACTTACACATCTATGTTCATGTTGAATGTTTAAATTTCGTGTTGTTCTCGAAAACTTCATTAATCATAATAAAAGAAAATAATTACATGTTATTTTCTGGAAATAAAAATATTTTTTTATATTCAGTAAAATAAATATCATTTATATTTACAATGTTTCTCACAATACTTACTTTTACTAACTGAAGTTCTTAACCGAGATTCAAATTTCAAAACAAATAAATTATTTTCAAAGCTCACAAATAAAATATTGCGAAGAATAGTCAGACTAAAAATAAAGAAGAAAATTCTTAATCTCAAAATAAGAGTCAAAAAAACTTTTTTTCAAATTTCTTTATATAGGATTTATTTTTAAGGTGGAAATATTCAAAGAATTTGATATATTGTTGATTTCATATTATAAGTTAAAATGTATCCTGTTTAATTCATGATTATAGTAAATTAAATTAATTTAATTACTCGTTCATTTGTGTTATGTTTATTATCAATCAAATAATTGCATAAAAACACAAGTTTTGAATAAAACAACTTATTTAACTTTAAAATAATTTATATATATATATATATATATATATATATATATATATATATATATATATATACATATATAATTAAATGGGATCCTAAAAAAGCAAATTTTGAAAACATAAGAAATTTATTTCTAAAATATTTTTTTCAATCAACTATACAATAAAAAATGAAATATTAAAATTTAGAAAATCCAAAATATCTTTAAGATGAGTATCTTCTTCGAAATCCAAAGGCGCGAAGCACCATAAGAACTCCGTCACTTCAATGAGTTTCTTCTTAAATATCCAATTACCAAATTTTGATTAAATGTAGTGGATAATGTCAAATTGTATACTTTTTTTTCTAATAATTATAACCAAAAGGATAAATAACCAATTAAATTACAGCTCTAGGAAGAAAATAATTCAACTTTTATTTTTATTACTACTATATCAAATAATCGTATCAATTGATTTTGATCGTTATATTAGGACTGTATATACTTTTATGACTTAAGAAAATTAAATATTTACTCTTAAATGATGAAAAAATACGCCACAGATGTGTATATTTACCTATAATTGCCTGTCGACGCCAACGATGTCATCTTTAAAAAATGTGAATAAAGGAATAGAGGAAAACAAAACAAAATTCACGTAACTAAAAAATCTAGTATTAAAATCCTAGTAATAGTTTGAATTACATATATTACAAAAAACTGCAATGCATCATACGTTCAGTTAATGCTGAAATTTGGCAAATAATATACATTATGAAATATAATTTATAGTTTTTTTCTGAAATAAATTTTACAATATTGATTAATATTTCACATTATTCAAAAGCTATTTTCTCTTCTACAAAGATACGAAGAAAATGAATATGTGTGAGTGTAGAAATTTTAATACAAATATACATTCCAAACTTTCAACGATAATTGCAGCGTTCTCATTATGATAAAAAAAAATATTTTAAAAAAATCATATTATAAACGTGTATTATTTTGTATGTGTGTTTATGAGAATATGTTTAAATATATATAGATAGTAAATAAGATGAAGATTCTGAAATAAAATCATTGCAACAATCATTCTTTACATTATATAGATTAAATACACTTTATTCATATGTGTACAAAAAAAATAAATCGCTATTATTATAGTTATCAATCACTTCATAATAAATATATACAGAAGAACGAAATAATTCTACTTAGAATAAGCATCTTATTTAAGCTAAAAATATTCGGTTAAAACGGAATTCAAAATAAGATAACATCATATTTTACATTTCATTACTTTACAAAAAAAATTCTACTTATAGTTGTGAACGACATTTTAAAAAAGAAGTATACAATATAATAAGATTGAAATCAGATTCTACTAATATATATAAATATATATATATATATATATATATATATATATATATATATATATATATATATATATATATATATTAAATACAGTAGTCCATTTATCATAAAACATTTAATTAACGGTATCAGATAATTATTATATTAAATGAAGCGCCATCTAACGTCAGAAAATAAAACGAATATTTTTATTATATTTTCTGTTAATATGTACTCATATTCCATTTCAACCGAAAACTTATAGTTATATATAAATATAACAAAGAAAAAATACGTATACCTTATTATGCAACATGATTGATGAAAACACAAAATGCATAGAAATCAGCCCGTTGTAATAATCGTTATCAACATTTTCGTATAATAATGAAAATATTAAGTCGAACACACACTCGCAACGAAGAGTTGATAAATGGACAAGTTCTAAGGATTACAGATCACCTTTTAGAACTGAACAATAACAAATAATCGTTACGCACGCACTCATTTGCTCATTCGTTGCAAATGTGAATTCATTTCAATAAAAATATATAAACGACTCGTTAATTTAACAGAAATATAATCGAACACCATTCTTGTAAATTAAATAAAGCAATATTCATATCAAAGCTCCTCGCTTACAAAGTATATATGTCAGTATACACTTGCAATAATTTAGAATATACATTAGGTAAATATTCAGAACTATTGTTTATACTAATGTGTATCCGACTTTATATAATTTATATTGCTTGTACACTCTTATAATCAGAGATTGATTAGAATAGAAAATATAAATAATCTGCTAATATTTTTAAATATGTTTGAATACATGTAAAATGAGAAATAAACGATATAATCTTTTTTTTTTTTTGTTGTTATATTTGGCAGCTAGAAGTATGAACATGATTATGAACATGCTCGTTGTTGTTTTTAAGTAATTCAGTTTAAAACAGAGCCTGTTGAGTAATTCTTATAAATTGCTCAATGGACATAATGCCATGCTTTGGTGAGGTGCCGCCTTAAAAAAATAAATAAAAATTACCGCTCAATAGTAACGATTATACAATACTATGTCAAATTTTATTCAGTCATTTTAGTTTTCAAAATTTAATCAAGTTATATATATATATATATATATATATATATATATATATATATATATATATATAATATATATATAATCATCAACAAGCGCAACAAGTACGATTAATATGTAAAAAATATTGACTGTCAGAGCGTTATTTTTTTTTAAATTTCAGATATATATGTTTAGCAAAATTATTCTTCTTAGTTCTGAAATACATTGACCATAATATTTAGTCAACATTATCGTTTATCGAAATTCAGATTTGCTGCCAAATGCTGTGAAATGTATTTTTTTTATATAAAATAAATTGAAAACGGATCCTGAAAAAATGTATACACACCAAACCCAACTTTAAACATCCATTATGCCATTCATTCATACAATTATAAGATATAGTTTTAACAGATTGAAATAAATATCTTTCTTGTGCTTTCTTAAAAAAGAAATAAGTATTCTTCATAGCAATATAGAAAATAAATAAACGTCAATTTTAAATTATGATTGTATTTTTATCTAATTATGCAATCGGATAAACCTTGATTGAAACAATCCAGATAATCATATAATAGCAGCCATCTTTCAAATTTATCATATTAAACCTTATGAATATTAATCTAATGTGTACACATTTTATAGGACATTTATTATTCACAATTTTACTAACGCTTTGACAATGTAACGATTAAAAGATATAATTAAAAATTTTCAAGGTCATTTAAATGCATTATATTTTTAATATTTGAAATTACATAAAATAAAAACCATGTAAAACTATACATGTGTAAAGATATGAAGTGTATTTTTACTTATCATCACAATTATAAGTTTTTTTTGAATATATAAAACCTGGTCTACATTTACAGCAGATGATTATTTCAATTAGTGCAAAAATTAGCAATTAGCATCACTTAAACGGTATAACATATAAATCACTACTATAAAAGGAAATGAATAATTTATAATTACAATGCATTATAATTATCAATACAATTAAAAAATAATAATAATGACATAAAAATATATAAATGATTAATATATTGTAGTAATACAATATAGAAATATCGACGATAAATAAGTATACCGATCAAAGTGACTCCATTGCAATTGCTTAATGTCTATTCAGTCACTTGCGCTGTAAATGAATGCCAAGTTTCAAAGAAAAATTTTTTTTTATAAAATCACATTACCATGATTCTAGGTCATTTTTAAATGTGTAATGACACACTTAAAAATTTTTAGATTTGTATATGAATTTCATTTCAAAATGTGATTAATTATAATCCTTCGTTATAAAAATAAACACTAAAAAAAATAAAAAAGAAGGCCAAACTTAACATTTTGCTATTTCAATCGCAGATACATTTTTAATGGTTCGCTTCGAAAATTTTTAAGATATTCTTGCATTTTCCATAATCAATTTTTTTTTCATATATTTTTGGTCATCTCTAATATTTTTAGCTTAAAGATTATATAACAAAAAATTATTAATTTATTCCATTCATCATTTAATGATCTACATATGATACAAATAAAATTTCAACATTGAATTTGTAAACATAACATAAACGTTTTAAAGATTCATCGACTGATATTTCAATACAATATTATTTAAATGCACATTCAAAATAAATAATCAACACTCCCCTAGAAGTACACATCTTTTAATATAAATATTATTTTGACTCATAAAAATTATTTATATATATATATATATATATATATATATATATATATATATATATATATATGTGTGTGTGTGTGTGTGTGTAATAAAAATGCAAGATCGCACTTGTAACGGAATAGTGATAAGATTCGCGTTTGATTACTTGTATATATCAAAGATCTTCAATATCCTCACACAAATCCACATAATAATGATGATATATTACAGATGGTACTAAAAATCCAATACTGAACAAAACTCACGGAATCAAATGGTAAATATTAGTGAGAATATATATTAAAATAAAATCTTTTATCTGTAGTAGCTGTTAATTGTTAAATGAAACATACCTTCGACAGCAAGAATCTAATGCCTCTTTCGATATTTGTAAAAATAGTTTTTATACGTTGTATACATTAAGGTCATTTTTAATATAGTATGTTTTATTTTTATTATAATGATTAATTATTTGAACATACACAGCAGTTTAGAAGATACAATAAAAATATAATGTATAAAAAATTAAATATAGATAATTTCTAGAATAAAAGTGGTTGATGCGATTATAAATTCGTCTGATACTTTCGTCTTTTTTGGAAACTCAAAACCGATATCTAAAATAAGCTATAAATGACCAAAATTAATGTATATAACGTTCATCAATTGTGCACACAACTTTCATATTTAATTAAGAGTTATAAAAATATGCTAAAAAGGCATGTATATGTGTTCACATAAATAAAAACAAATAAGCATCGAATCCAAGTATCTGCATGATAACCAGTGTAACACTTTCAACATATACACATCAAACCTAAAAATATCGTCTTGATAATTGATATTGTAATGAAAAGCAGAATCAAATTTACACAGTTCTGAATGACAATTAATGCAGGATAAAAATACAACAGAAATGCGATTAATAAGTATTTTTAAAAAGTTTTGCTATTTTGGTTTATTTGAAGACTTTTTGATAACAAAATTCAACATACACAAAACAAAAAAAAAATACGCCAATTGTATAGTAAGTCGTTCAAATACTTTTTTTTACGAAAAATAATAGTTCTTCTAATGTTAAAACACAAAAATCATCTGAAAATGGTTGAATTAAATCAAAAATATAAACAAAATAAAAGAAACATACAGGTTATTACAGAATCACACACCTATCCAATACTATTATTATTATTATTTCAATGAATGATTATGCAAGTAATGAGTCAAAACAACATTACTTTATAAGATGCGAATGAAATTGATCGCATTTTTAAGTACTATGTAATTTCATTAATTTATTGATGGTACATATTATAAATATATAAACTGAAAACAAAACTGTTAAGCCTATATATCATAGTACTTATTAAAAATCTGTAATATTTGATTAATACAAAAAAAATGGAATCGTGATGTAATAATAGATAAATTACAATATATATATATATATATATATATATATATATATATATATATATATATATATATATCACATGTCATATCCCATTACTACATCCCTTTTCAACTTCCCTTAAAAAATTGGTTATATTGACAACTAAGAAACCCTCAATATCTAATCAACAATATACTATTAACAATTAACCAGTTATTTATATCATAAAGGTTTATGCATAACATTTTTATCGCCATTGGAATTTTTTAGAACAAAAAAAATCTGTGAAATACAAGAGTGCATTGTCAAATTCCAACATTGTATTTATTAATTTAGTTTTTGATTGATTTATAAATTTATTTTTGTCCACAATTTCTATTGTACAAAATTTGATGGCTTTATAATAAAACTGATATAAGAGCGTTTCTCAACCTTATTTACATTTAAATTTTAATTTTAAAATTCAACTTCTTGTAGAATGGATATATCTGTTAGTTTTGAAGCTATAACAATATTCAAAATATATTTTTGCTATAAAACTAACGGAAGCACAGATATTGCTATTATGCTGTTTTATTTGATATTACGAGGTAATTTAAAGGCAATGTACAAGAAGTAACAATATATTTCATAACTATTAAATAATATTAAAAATAATTATCATACGCTATGAACTGAAAGAATTAAGCCTAGTTACTAATAGTCAATGAAGTTACACGAAAATAGCCAATATTAAGCTACATTTTTTTTCCATTTCTAACATAAACTGATCGTAATTCTCTATTCTAAAACGAGATAAGAAGTCATATATAAATACATCTTTTGAAACAATCAGCGATATTGTTTTTAAAAAGCCTTCTGCCAATGTAACCACCAATTTTTTAAAATTAACCACAAAAGGTTGAGAATCGCCACTATATTAATAACAATATAAAAAACGCAAATATTAATAATTTAAAGAAATAATAATGTGCAGTTTAGGAACAAAATTTTAAGCGCAAAAAAATAACCATCACAATAATCTGCCGCATGCCTATTGTGCAGAATATTGACAAAAAAATCCAATATGGTAGTATAAATATATATATATATATATATAAATATATATATATATGTATATATATATATAAATATATATATATATATATATATATATATATAAATATATATATATATATATATAAATATATATATATATAAATATATATATATATATATATATATATATATATATATATATATATATATATATATATATATAAAGCGCAGACACCAGAGCGTTCATTGAATACATTTCATATAGAATAATAAAAAATGATAATATAATACGTTGTGAATAAATATTTTAATTTATATCAAGAAAAAGAAACAAGAAAAAAAATGTTCTATACATTATATAGGATGACTTAACAACTACATATCGCTACATGTGTAAACAAAATTGTAACACATTTAACTTTGTTGTCTAGTCTTTATCGAGTGAAAGAATAAGATATATTTTTAAATGCTTTAACTCTTTGAAAAAAAAACAATGAATAACACTGACGCTGCCTTTTCCTATCTATTTTTTCCCAATTATAAAGTAAAAGATCACAAATATATGAGAAACAATTAAATTTTTACGTATGTTGGATACAAACATTGTCTCATTAGGTAACGACGTCGCCTTTCTATAAAACAATGATTGTTATTCAACTATCGTTAATTAATTCACAAAAAAAAATAAAATAATGAATACTAAAATATTTATCAAATTAATAAATAATATTAAATTCTTTAATAATAATAATAATAATAATAATAGAGGGCTTCATATTTCATTGCGTTAATATATGTTAGGTACTGTTATAATTGAGAACAATAAGAAGTATGTATAGGTTCAGTTAAAAAATTTTCCAAAGAAAAAGCTAATTACAGCGATTAACAGGGCTACAGCAATATGCATCGTAGACACAAATCCGCTTGTTTCAGTTGTTCCAATCTGGTATGCAGGTGGTGAATAGAGACTTTCACTTTCTTTGCCTGATTTCTGACGTAATCGATATAGTTCTTCCTGTAAGCACACATTTTAAAAACGAAAATTTAATCTCCAATTGCAAAAGTATGTATATCATGGATGAAGTTGATCTTCGAATATTTTGTATAATTTTAACAAATATTATTAGCAGATCACATCGATTAGTATATTTTTTCACAAATAAATAAATCAATTAGATAATTTACTACACTATTAATTATCTTAAAATATACATAGTACTAGAAATTTTAAAATATAATTCGATTTAGATATTTTCTATTACACAAAATCTTGGGTTAAATTACGTTCAATTATATTTTTTTAATAAAAAGAAATATCTATCTATATATCACATATTACCATTCGATATTCGAATCCGCTTGTTATAATAATCACTTCATGCATGGTATACATACATATCGCAATACAAAACGTATTTTTGGCAGAACACTATTTTCTTAAATGATTTAAACCAAACAAAAAAAACTAAACAATTGACATGAATGAACAAAGAAACGTAATTAACACGTTCATATAACGGCGAAAATATTTTATTTCATCCCCTTTATCAATAGTAAATATTTAAAGATTTTTTATAATATGTCTTAGAACAAATTAAAATTAATTTTAATGGATTAATTCAGATTAGCATAAAATCGCAAAGCGCGCTGTTTTTGCAGAACTAATAATAAAATAAGTCGAGGGTTACCTGTGGATTGGATATCAAGAAGACTAGATATATTTAACTAATAGTTATTTAACAATGTTCTAAAAAACAGTATGTATAAATTATGCATATTAAAAAATAAGAACTTCGCATGTCAATTACACAATAAATAGCAACGCCAAAACTTTAAATAACGACAAATTATCAAACTATATAAAATTTAAATAGAAAAAAAATCAAAGTAAAAAAAAATACGGAATTTATATAAATGCAGCAAAATTGACGATATTAAATAAACAATTAAAACAAATCTCACGAAAAGTACATATTTATAAACCATTATAATTTTTAATAATAAATTACAAATAAAATACACAAGATGAGATTCTTCTCATAAAACTGAAAAATGACGATATATATATATATATATATATATATATATATATATATATATATATATATATATATATATATAACGTCAATTGTTAATAATTCATAAATTAAAACTAAATCTTTCTTGTCTTATCACTAAACAACGCAAATATAAAACGGCTTCTCAAATAATCGCAAGAATATTTCAATACCAAAATACTTATTTTTCAAAAATACTTCCATAATTTTGTACAAATTTTACTTGTTGGGGACTCGTGAACCGTACTTTGAAAAGTTCCGGTAAAGTGTGTAGAAGTACAGGTAACCCTCGATTAATGCGATTGTTGGTTCTGCGTTAATGGCGCGCTATGCGAAATCGCGCTAATCGAAGTTAATCATTATAAAATATCTAAATTTGTTCCAAGACCTATAAAATATATCAATGAATACTTTTTAAACAAATACAGGTAACCTTCGATTAACGCGATCCATTGGTTCCAAAGAAAAAAAAAACAGCGCATTATGCATAATCAAATTAGCCAAAGTAAATAATTGAGAATGACTTTGGCTAATATGATAAAAAAATTATTTCGAGACAAAATCCCAAAAAACACAAATATTTAACAAAAAAAATTAATACAATGGTGAAAAATAAAATATTCGCAGCAATTGTAATCTAATTAAACATGTACGTATTTTTATTCTTTAAATTATTTTGATCTTCAACTTTTTGTTATTATGTTTTTAATTAATACGTTTTAATAGTTATTAATTTCCTATTATATTTTTTTCATATAATTGCGATACACAATTGAAATTATTAACCAACTATATATAAATATTTTTTCTAAATGAACACGTAATTGCGTTTTTTTGTTCATTCATATAAGACGAGCTATATATATATATAAAAATCACTAATTCAAATATCGCACTAATCGAACACGCGTAAATCGAGGGTTGCCTGTATACCTTAAGTCCCATATTCTCCTGTCGAAGTTTACTTTCATCATCCTTCAACTGTTTCACTTCTGCAGCTATCTTTTGCAGCTCACTACCATTTCCCACTAATGTTGGCTACAAAAATTATATATAATACATATCATCAATATTAGTTGAAAACTTTGATTTGATTAACATAAAATTCGTCATACCTTAGAAGTTGTTTTATTGTTATCCACAACCTTCTTAATTTTTTCGTCATTGGCTGTATTATCAACATTATCTGGTACAACTCCCTACAAGGGTAAATAGAAAATAAACATACATGAATAATAACTAAATAATAAAACACATATTATTAAAATAAAACTATTTTATAAATTCAATAAAAAAAAAAACTTTTTAAGATGTTGAAAATTTGTTGCAAATCATTCATTAGGTTGCTGTTTCAAACAAATTAATTAAAGCTCAAACTGATAATTGCAACAGCTTTCAAAAACGTTTAATGAATCATTTGAAATCATATGAAGGAATACTTTTACTTTCATATATGTTATATTAAAAAGGTTAAAAACCTTTTCACCAAAGCATAGTGTACTATTCATTGATCTCTAAATAATATTTGGTATTTAGTATGGTAAATTTAATTTATTACATAATTATAAAATAAAAAAATAATACTGAACTATTTATTACTACTTCACAATTTAAAAGTAATCGCTTAAACAATTTCAACTTGCACTAAATTAACGATATAAACAAAATCTGAGAATAAATATTAGAAAGTCGTGGCAATTAATATATTATTATTAATATTATATTTTATTTAAATTACAAACTGTTAATAGTTAAATAATTGTATATAAAAGTAGCTTACAAAATACAATAAGTTGAAGAATATCGTTAATAAAAGGTATATTACCAAATTCATATATCATTACATGAAACACACTATTATCATTAACTTAAAAAAAGGGAAAGGTAAATAATAATTTGCAACAATATTTTTTTAAATAGAAAAATGATTAAAATTGAACGAAAAAAATCAAAATACATACTTCATAAAATACTATATTTCTAAGCAATTTTCTCAAAATGAATAATAATTACCTGGAATTCATTTCCGGCAACGGGTGGTTCAAACACGCATTTTAACTTAAAGTTCATAATTTTGTCTGGAGCAATGCATTTCCACTACACAAAACAAAAATATAAAAATTATAAATAAATGAGAATATATATATATATATATATATATATATATATATATATATATATATATATATATAACACTTACTAATTCATCTGGAGTCATAGATCGTTCACCTTCTGGTTCAACCATAAACTGAACCATAAATTTATGTTTGTGTTTTTCTGCAGCATTGAAGATGAATGGTTGCAATACCACTATAAATATAAGAATATAAATATAATAATCTTTTTATAATGAAAATAGAAATATAAACCTATAATGTGCAGTGTCTTATGATACCTTGAACTTCTATTTTAGACATAGGCTGCAATACTCCAGAATTGGGACGGACACAGTATTTCTTTGGCGCTGTTGTCTTTAATTTAAAGTGAACCTTTTTTTCTGTTAAATTTGTTAGCTTTATGAATGACGCCACTGGTAATTCGAAAGGTCCTGTAAAGAAATAAAATATTTTTTTGAAAATATTTTTAAAATATAAAAGAAATATTTTTTTTTGTATATTTTATATATGACGAGAAAAGTATTGTAACCTAAATGTTGAGTTCGAAATGTATTTGTATGAATTTACTTTTACTTCATAATTAATTTTATAATTGTCTAACACACACACATACAATTATATATATATATATATATATATATAAATTTATAAATTTTATTCATAAATGCTATATTTGTATTCATCAGCATTAAGTAGAGGGTTGTCGCTCCCTGGATTTCCATTAATTCTTTTTTAAAACTATTTTTTTGTATTTAGACTTTGTCATTTTCTAATAGCAACATTAATAAAATGTCGCAAGTAAAATTACACAATGTTATCATTACAAATTTAAACAATATCTTTTAGATATGACACTCTCTTAAAGCCTTAGTACACATTTGAAAATAATAAATAAATGTGCATTAAACCTACATTTAAAATAAATATGTAATGTAATAGCCTTTTGAAGTCTGCGCACATTTTATAAATTAAATTACATAAATATCATAATAATTTGTATCTAAACTCCAAAATATATATGGAACGAAACAAAGCTTCAACTATTTATTGTAGATGTTAACGTCGTAATAGAGATATTAAAAGAAACAAATAGAAACCAAGTCCAATAATACATAATAGTCGATTAGGCTCCGTTTATTTTTTTTATGATAAAAAAACTGTAATAAAATAGTTAATTTTATAACTGCCCAAGTAATACCGCATATGCAAATACTAATTGAAAAAAAACAGATCGCCATAAATCAATATACACCATAAAATGGAAAATTTTAAACGTTCATATGGCATACTACTACGCAAAACTGACAATCAATATCTATTACTTGCCATTTCTAGTTCGAATGAAAAAAAAACGAGGCGACCCATGGTTTCTTGATTATATTCACTACTATATACAAATAAAAACAAAACGAAATATAAATCAATAGAGGATAATACTAACAGTATCAAATTATTAATATTAAAATCATTTAGATATTAAATATTAATATATACCATAATTATTAGGATTTATATTGCCTTTTTTCGAATTGCAAACTATTTATATATATATATATATATATATATATATATATATATATATATATATATATATATATATATATATATATATATATATTGTTCTAAATAATATAATTAAATTTATCTCAATCCTTTTAATTAAAAACTTTTTCCTTAGTTCTTTTATGACAAATACAATTCATAAAATTTAATTTAAAAAAATGGGATAATACTAAATTTCAAATGCCAATATTTGAATTAATAAGTTCTCAACAAATTTCAAAAATTTTCAAGACCATTTTAATTAAAATAATTTGACGTTATTTTTATCAACACATGATAGAAAATATTTGAATGATGGTTGGTTGTTTATGATGTATATATTATTTTTATTAACAAAATAAATCTTGAATTTTGATTTAATCAATATTGAAAATTAAAGCTTTAGTATTTCGTGTATTACATTTTTTTATAAATATAAAAAGTGACTGTCAAACCATTAATTGTCAAAAATTATTATTGGTATTTGATTAAAAAACATTTAGAAAGATTTTCAAATTCCTATATTTCAAATAAGAAATATTTTATAAAGTTGCTATAAAAATTATAATCACTTAGTGAGGTTTTACATTCGCGATTTTTGAACTTATGTTTATATATATATATATATATATATATATATATATATATATATATATATATATATTTATATATATATATATATATATATATATATATATATATTTATATTTATATATATATATATATATATATATATATATATATATATATATATATAACGAATCTGCTTCTTTCTTTCATAAATAAACAAATTGAAATAAATAGATATTTCTAAATATTCCCAGGTCGTAAAATTTTATATTATGGAAGCAAATGAAAAAAAAAGCGACGTCTATGATTTTAAATTACAACGTCTATGATTTTGAAATTTCGAAACTGGCTTGCTATAAAATTCAAATATGAAAAATCAAATGAATAGCGATACTCTTAGAATACTAATAAAAAAGTTAACTAAAATAATGATCAACACTACTCTAAAAGTATATTTAATAATATATATATATATATATATATATATATATATATATATATATATATATATATATATATATATATATATATATATATTATGCACATCGATTACATTATTAGAATGTAAATAATACGAATGGAAGTTGAACCGAAGATCATTCAGTTTTTTTTTGTGAGGAAGTATGCGCGCACACGTCAATCGAGTGTGCGCGCAGAGAGACTTCTAGACCCGCCCGTGCCTCCTTTCTTTCCACCTCCACCCACCCAAAATCGCTTCCATAGTCGTCTACCGCCACCCATTTTTGCACCCTCGGAAAATCGAATGCGCACAGTTCCTGGTACTAGAGGGGGTGGAGAAATACTACATAAATGAGGGGAAGTCGATTACATGACGCGTACACGCACGTGTACTTATATGCAATGTGAAAAATTTTAATGAATTTTTCATATGGTATTTTTTTAAAATGTGTATGTGTATATATATATATATATATATATATATATATATATATATATATAATTTTAATAAAAAAATAAAAACTTAAAATTTTGCCCACTCGTATAATATTATCGACGATAATTCTGAAATGACAAATTAATCTAAAAATAATATTTAAAAATACGTTTTAATATTAATCAAAAAATGAATAGTATATATATATATATATATATATATATATATATATATAGTATATAGTATATATATATATATATATATATATATATATATATATATATATATATAATATTATCACCATTTAAGAAATATTAGTCTACATGAATAATATCGTAAGCATTACGAGCTTGTAGTTCGTTTTTGTTCAGACCTGAAAATCTACGTCTTGACGAGGCGTTATTTATAGCAAGCGGATATCGCCCCTGGACGAATATTCATTATTAATATATGTTACAAATTATTATATCCCCACTTTTTATGGCAATATATATATATATATATATATATATATATATATATATATATATATATATATATATATTAGTTTGGATCAAAGTATTATAGAAAAAGATGTATACGTTAACGCAATCAACTAACATAATATATAAATGAATAATTTCCTAAAAATCGACGCAATTAAACGTTTCAATTTTTACATTAAAAACATGCTATTATAATATAAATGTGTTTATATTTAAAATATTTTTCAATGTTTCACAATTTAGTTTACATAACGTCATTAACCTTAGGTAAATATCTAATAATAAAATGTCAAAAACAAACATCTGACAGAATATATTTCATTGATTACTAATATAAAAAACATATATTAAAAATATTTAAACAAAATCAATTAAATTATTTTCAATATTCAACATAAACCAATTATCAGATTGACAAAAAAAATGCCATATCATTGCTGAATATATTTATAGCCGGAAAAAAAATCGCAAGTAATCAATTACATAATTATAAATTCAAATAACATTTTTTATTCACAACGATCCCAATAATTTTTAAAAACAAATCGCTAGTTTTTAATGTAAATATTATTTCAAGTTTATATTTGATATTTTCTATACAAATTATTAAGAAATGTTTATCATCTCACGGCTATTTATAATTTTCATTTATTACATATACTGCGAGCACTACTAGCAAAAAATATGAAATTTTTATTTAAAAAAAATGATAAGAATTATTTAAATTAGATAATCTATATATGGAATATATGCTTTGTATCTCAAGAAAAAAATCTGACGAATAATATTGAATTATCTGAGATAATAAAAAGAAATAAATGTTGCTAGGTATTAAAAATAAAGCATGTAAAATTCAAAGATGTCATCTAAGTTCATCAATTTAGATAAGAATGACAAAAAGTTTCATTAAAAACAAACAGAAATCTATGTCATATAAAATCAAATTCTAAATTATACAACTTTTAAATGTAATCATAATACACCAAGGAATATTAAAGCAGGACATTTTGTTAATATAAAGATTAAAATTAATACCTAACTAATAAATATAATTTGAACTTCCTCACTGATTAATTATAAATCATTCGTGCCGGTCGATATATGTTTAAATATTAAAAGATTCGCGATATAATTGAACTATAATAAACGTCTACCCCAATTAACTACATATGCGCAAAAAAAATACATATTCTCTTAATAATCTAATACTTAATCTTAATAATCTAATCTAATACTACCTAAAAAAATGCAAGAAGTCTATATTAATGCCGTAAGATATCATTACAACTATGTTTTTAAAGTTTATTTTAAAATCGATAGCAGAATCAATGCAGTATTTGTTTTCATGTCAAGCACAGATCTTTAACATTACAAGATTTGGTTTCGAAAAATTCAATAATTAAAATTAATTAAATCTTTTAGCAATACAAGGTAAAACACCAAATATATAATGAATGCATACAACCTTGATATAAGAAATTATATATTAATTTTACTAATTAAGACGTATAAAATTATTTCAATAATATTAAAAAATAATTTTAATTTAATATTTAGTAATTCTAGAATATTTGTTAAATTTGTAGAATATAAATTTTATTGCGTGTTTACTCAATCAATGATTGATTATCATGTAGTTGGCCATGACTACTATGCACCAAGTCTCAAGTTCAAATCTCGAAGTAAATACCGACATTAGTAAAAGAATAGCATATTTCATTGTGAAAATATATATTGAAATCTAATATGAAATTTGTATATGTAGACATTGTATTTTTCATTGTTTAATTAAACTAAAATAACCATGTGTGATTATATTATGGATGCTCACTCCTGTGACTTTTGAAAAAGAATGATTATTTTGAATATATTGTGTTTCATTTTCAAAATTTAAATCAACTTATTAATCGAAATATCAATTATATATTGTAATTAATTTCATTAACACCTTACCATATGTGATTTAAATAAAAGACAACTATAACAACAAAGTTAATGAAGTATTGATTTAATCTGAAGCACGTCATGAACTCAAATATCTGGAATATCATTCGAATTCAAATTACTTTAAATTTAAAATAAAACAATAAGTAAAAAGTACATACAATAAATTACATATAAAATATGTACTTCTAAATTTTAAAGTCAGATCCCAAAAATAGTTGGGCTATAACGCTATCGATTTATTTTAAGTCAATGTAAAGTGGGTTTTTAGTTAAATTCCGAAAATATTAATTGTTAATATTTTTGTATTTAATAGAAACTCATAAAATTCACATATAAATTGTATATAGTGAAATTAAAATTTACAAGTTACGGTATGACTTCACAAACAGCTGTCTGTATCTAAATAAAATACTTAATAATAGGTATGTATTTCATAGATACGATATTTCAGTATTTGAGCTAATAAATATTAAATTCAAAATATTATTAATGTATTAATTAAATTATAATTTAAATCTTTAATAAGCTGTTATTACCATAAATGGAATATAAAAAGAGCATGTTTTAAAAAAGAAAGACGATATTATATATATATATATATATATATATATATATATATATATATATATATATACATATATATATATATATATATATATATCCAAAAGCCAAAATCAAAATGAAAATGGAAAATAAATCTTTTAAATAGTATTTATTATATTGCAAAGTGAAAAAAAATCTAAAATTCGTAAGAATAAAAAAATAAGAAATAATATTGTTACCAAAAAGCAATAATCTTGCGATGTGCCAAATCGTACGACAAAAATATTTAAAAATTGGAGTGAAATTAATTTAGATATGGTTAGAGTCTAACTGGAAAAAAAAGACCCCGGAGGATAATAAATGTCATTAATTAATTTACTTAACATGTAAAATATTTTTGCATGTGGTTTTTTACTGATGATTTAACCGCATACAAAAACGATTAACACACACGCTCACGCGCACGTGTGTGCACATACACATTTGCATAAAAAGAATAAATCAAACCTGAACGTTCGACTTGCAAAAGTCATAATAGAATAATAACGAGAAGAATAGTTGTTACTGATACGACGCTTGAATACCCCTGACGTAGTCATTTGTGAAAAAAAATCTATAAATACACACACGCGTACATATGTTTGACAGAAGTGGGTAGATCTGAGGGAGCGGTAGGGGCAAAATGACAGATGGGGGCGCAGCGCCTCGATCTGTTAAATGTTCGTGCACATCGTGCGATCGTGTGCATATGAGCGCGTACATGTGTACGAGTGTGCGCATACGTGGGCGCTTGCGGTAATGTGCGTGTCGCAATGCGATGAACGAAACGGGCACATGAGCGTCGCGCGCTCCTTATCGCCATGATGCGGCACAGCGGGGACGCGCAACAGAAAGGGCGTAGCCCCATTGACTGACGCCGAAACCGAACGACGGCGTCGGTCAACCGACGATATTTTACCTTCGAATTTGAGCTCGCTATGCGGCTCTATGGCCAATACGGTTTGCTCGGGCCTCGACATGGCTGCAACACAAGATGTCGGTTCGAGCGCGGCGCGACCTCTGCCCGTCTGCGCGCGCAACAAGGGGGGGGCTTCACTGATTAGTAATTCGAGACGTAGCTCGCTTCCAAGGTTGACCAACCTAACAACACTCGAATAACATAACAGATTAATATACGATCATGTTGTCATGCACAATAATATTCTCCGTAATTAATACAAAAATAAAACATATTTCAAGCAATTTAATATATTTTATTATTAATTAAAAAATGCGTTAAAAGTCATCTGTACACTTTTTTAAATAATTAAACACGTGTAAAAATTTGTATATATTAAAAAAAAATGTTTTATATTTTCTATTACACAATTGTTGATTAGAAATATCATCGTTATATAAAAAAATATTAATACGATATTCAATAAAAATATTAAAAATTTTAATTTTATTTATTGTTTTGCTATGATTATTTTAAATTCAGATGATGCGTTCACATTCGCTTTATAATTTTCAAGAAATATAGAAATGAAAATTTTAATATTTCAGTTTAAAAGAGATGCTATAATAATCGATTGTTTATATATAACAAGCACAATAACCGTTAAAAAATGTAAGGAGTGAAAGGTTACCTGAATTTTTTTTTCAATGAAAGAACGAAAGAAAATAAATATATACAAAACGAAAAAAGATGCGAGATTACAAATATAATGTAACAATGGACGATAGGATTTTAAAAATCACGTAAACAAATGGAATACACTAAGATTCACTACTATATCTTTCTTTAAAATCTCTGAATTTGTGATTATCTAATATTATCTTTTAAAAGATTAAAAACAGGTATAAAATAAGAAGAGCTATTACGTGTTTTGTTTAATGAAAATAATTATTTTTGACTTGCTTACAATTGATATCGTAAAGAATATAAAAAATATTCAGATTTACAAAAAAATAATATAGCTAACTGCTAGCTTTAAATTTAATAACATTTTGGTTTTGATATTCCTGAGAAATTTAATATTTATAAGAAAGGTGTTAAGAAATAATAACTATAATATATGTAAATAAATAATGGATAACAGATATAATCAATAATTACTAGGTATAAAAATTAATTATGATTATTTAAATAATAAAAATAGTTGGCCTCTAAATTAAAATTGAAATGTAAAAAATGAAATAATATTATTTAACCACTAGTAAGAATTTTTATATTTTTTTTATTTATATTCTTTTTTTGTCTTTTTGCTTATAAAATATGTTTTATTGGCGCACAGAAAATATTTTACGTAGGCCAAGGATAATTTATAAAATATACCAAAAAAATATGTTATTATGAATTTATTTCAATAAAATAATTCACGAAAAATATGCATAATTTATGAAGAAATCTGATTTCATTAGGGAGTACCTATAAAATTACACGTGAAGACTAAATCATTTTATTCTCCAATCTTCCTTAACATACATATATACATAAATTATAACATAAACATATACATCTGTTATTTCTCATAAAATTAAAATCTATATTGAAATTAGGTAAGACAAAAAAAATTGTTATGAGCACACTATTATTGCAGTAGTATATTAACGGTCACAATAAATATTTAATTTAAAACACTGTATATTATTTCTACAGGGATATTATATATGTATAATAATTCTCCATATTAAAATCCTCAACACATAATGTATATTTTCCTCTCTCATTAAGCAATATATATATATATATATATATATATATATATATATATATATATATATATATATATATATTAGAGGCGTTTTGGACATGAATTAATGTGTATTTTAGTGTATTTCAGTGCTACTTAAACAAATTTCTGAATCTATAAGAATCAAACAGAAAAATTGTTATTTTAATATATTGTACTAAATCAAATTATTAATTAGGTGCATGTTTCTTGAAATATTTACCTTAGTCAATTAATCGTTAAGCTGTATACATATATAATAAAATTGATTATAAATATAACAGCTAGTATTAAGATTATTAATAGGTGATGCTATTATATTTATATATTTTTTGCCTTAATAAAAGTTTGAGTAGCACTGATGCATATTGAATTTGTTATATTACAGTTATTTCATATTTTCTAATTTTAATTTCATGCATAATCCACCAACTTAAAATTATATATTTTTGCTATGAATCAATTTTTATCTTAACACTGCTGCAAGCGAGTTAACTCATAAAACATTATACATCTTTATACACATGAGAGTTAACTCGCATGCATTTTTATTTACTTAAAAAAATCTAGATTGAAAAAAGCGTTTACATTCAAAAAATACAATAGTGAAAAGATTATATAATTTGTATATATAATATGAGCAATTATCAATGAAATTTCATAACAATTCAATATAATTTTAATTTAACTCATTTACAATACAAAGAAGCATTTACATATAAAAGTATGCATATCTTGTACATCGGTGTTTCTAAAACTTTGTATTCTCTATTTTATCACAATGGAACTCAAAAGCTGGCCATTTATTTGTAACATGAACATAATAACTACACCATCGATGCTTTCTTTATTATATTTTTTTAAAGCAAAAATGATGTTTCTGTTCAAAAGCAAAGCAAGCAGAAAAATTGTTTAAATTTTTTTCATGTTACAAACGTAAACGCCGCTAGAGACATCAAAAGTAATATACATTTAATTCATAGATACAACCTTTGTAATATGAATATTTTACATCAATATTTTAAATAGAACACAATTCATAATATGGAAAAAATATAAATGACTTCATATATTGATTTTTTAATTCGCTGAATGGTTCAAAAAAATTAAATTGCAATCTGGAGATTTCAAATCATATTCATTGATATTTAACTAATATAAAACATATTATTACTAAATAAATCCATTAAAAAAGATTTACCTGCTAAAATAGATAAAATTATATGAAAAACAAGCTACATATATCACACTTCAATATAAATAAAGCCATATATTATAATATATTTTTTTTTATAATATTAGTAATGCTTGAATGAAAATAAACATTAACTTTAATCTTTTACATTAAGGGTGGCATTTTTTTTATATCTACTGTTTAATTTTCCATTTTTATTTGTAGTAAAATTTCTTTATTGTTTATTAATTCTGAAATAACTTAATACGGCTCTTCATTTTTAAAAACACAAGATGACCAATTACCCTACAGAAACCATATGTTCTTCTAATCATAATTAGTAATAATCAAGTAATTGCCAGTTCATCAGGTTTTTTTTTGAAAGCTTATTATATAGGATGTTTTTTATAAGTATAAATTAAATTATAAACTATAAATTACATTATTTACAATGAATTTTACATTATATGAAAGATAATAATTTTATATCATTTTACTTGAATATGGTTTTTGCTATGTGGCTACCTCAGTCATCAGTATCTAAATGGAAAGTCCAATGATAACGTAGTAAATATTGTCTTCCAAGGTGTCTATCGTTTACGGATTATCGTCATAGCCCAGAGACTTCACATAGTCCAATTAACAGCTTCATTTTCACCAGCAACTTTGTTTTGAACCTATTCATCTCAATGAAGTTGAATTTTATAAGCTCCAAACTTGGATGTCTTCCATAAAGTGGACGGGCACAACTCAAACTGTCAAGCACCATGCTGAATGAACTCATTTAGGTCTTTTTCAAGCTCCACAACAGCAATATCTTCTTCTATTCGCAATTTATGACGTTTTTGACGACGCGTGTTATCCAGTAGAGTAAAATCGGTGCACAGGAGATCCAAGGTTATACGAATTAATTATCCTGATGGGTCATCGTTATCTCCGAGCGTTTTTCCCGCGTAATTGCAGGGTCTGCTACTTTGCTAATTTTTTCCCACTTGGATCGATCCAGGGTATCGTTACAAAGATTGTACTGAATCAAAATTTTCGTTAAAAAATTGCATATTTGCAGGCGTTGTTCAGGTGTTAGTCGATACATGATAAAATGGCATATCAAACTAAATGCAAAATAAGTTATTATAGCCAAAATAGTGAACATATCAAAAAGTCTTGTAAATATGTTTTATAAAAAAAAACATCCTATACAAACGTCCATTGCGAAAAAAAAACTTGAATTGCCCACTAGTAATTACCAGAGGCAGAATTGACCACCCTTAATTTATATTACAATTTTATATCTATTTGAATATTGTGAATTGAAAATGACATAATGAGACTTCTTTCAAATTTTCAATGTAAACTATTAAATAATTATTTTATTATAAAATTACATTTGTAATATACAGATAAAACATAAATTTATTAATTAATTGTGATAAAGTACCTTACATTATTATGTCATAACGAAATAAAATATTGAAAAATTTTATATTATATAACAGTAATTTATTTTTCAAAAATTTACTTTTTTACATAACAATAAATATTACAATTATGAAAAACAAATAAAAATGACCTTGCACATTATTGAAGCGAGAATGCTTTATCAGTGCTTTTAATATTAGAAATAAAAATGTTCTTTACATTAGAAATATAATGAAAATTGTAATATTGTCAACGACATATTGAAGAAAATACGAATGACTAAGTACAGTAAAAGTTTTAAATGTTGAGCGAATTGAATTAAAATTATGAATATAAATATTTTATCACGTTTTACAGTGAAATAAAAATATGACATAACAATTAACGGCTCATTTGATTGATTATGAATATGTAATGAATAAAATATAAGTATAGTATATTTCGCACGTTTTCAATAAAAGCTTTGTAAATTTATAAAAAATTGAAAAAAAAATACACCAAAGTCATATTTACACTTCTATAACTTTTTTTAATTATAAAAAATAAAATGAAATGCTGCCATAACACTTAATAATTTTTCAAATATTCACAACGCTCTTTTGAACTTTTTGATATAAAATTGTAAAAGAAAAGGAAGATGATGTAACTTATTAAAATGACTAAGTTTCCAATAGAATTTGTTAGGTTCTCATCCTATTTTAATATTAACTCTTTGCACTCGATGTGTCGTTCGATCACCACTTTAGATCAATATAAAAATTTAACGCGCGGCAATAACTATGTTAGTTTCTTTGTAACGATTTTCCATAATCCTTCTGTATAATATTGAGCTTAAATAGAGAGAAAAATTTCTTAACCGCAAATCGAACTGCATTTTTGATATTAAAAGTTTAAAACTTCTTCTGGGTCAAACTTAAAAATCATACCAAAGTTAAATTTTTAATCCTTATAAAAACACAAAATAGCAAAACGACTGCGTAATCATTATATCTCAATATATTGTTTTACTTTTTTTTTGGAAAAAAATCTGAAATAGTGGCGAAAACTGTTTTTTTTTCTTAAATTTAGAAATTTCTTCAATAAATCCATATATTCTTTATAAAACCATCAAACGGTAAAGGTGTATAAAAACTTTAGTTTATAAAAGTAGACATTTTTTATTGCATAATAATTTTAAATTTGGAGTAAAATATTCGTCAATAATGCTGCGAAACGTCTCAAGTGCAAAGGGTTAAAAAAATCTGCAAAATATTTTACGGCATATGCGAACTTTTTGGTTAAAAAATATTTTTATTAATATTATAAATTATCAGTTTAGAACCAAATGAAAAATTCGAATCACAACTTCTTTTTTTCAATATAACATCTACAAATAAACTTTTAGATATAATGAACAAAGATAATTTGAAGATATGGTTTAAGCTTTAAATGTTAACCTGCTGATTAAAAGTTTTTACACATTATCAATAACATATTTATTTATTTTGTCTCTATATTTTTACATTAAATTCAACTTTTGTATAGTTTGTGTAATTATTATTACATAATATATTTAACCTTTTCCATTCCTGTTGGATTTACACGAAACTGTTAGCCAGCTCTGTGGTAAATAAATTAAAAAAGATCGATTATTCTAATAAAATTCTCAAAAAAAAAATTGAGCCAGTCTGTACGTACTTATTACTTATGACCATAATAACAGGATATTGTGTTTAATCCTTACTTGAATTAATCAAAAGATTATTGATTTTTTTTTTCATTCAAATTATTTATAATATTAGTCGTGAATATTCTAATTCCTAAAAATAGGTCTAAAATGGACCTCTTGGCCAAAATTTTTCGTTGCGCGGATTTGGAAACGATTGTCTCAAAACAGATCAATTTTATAGGGGTATCAAAGGGGAAAATAGTTGTAGAGAAAAATTTTGCTGTATAATAATCATTTTTTATATTTTATGTTAATTGACTTATTCAAAATTTGAATTTTCCCGATTTTGATCAGACGTTTTTTGTACGGCAGTTAAATACATTTTTTAAAAATAAAAATAGCGATATCCTGAAATTTATTCTGAAACACACATCTAAATAACAAGCTAAAAATGAATACGAAAAGTTACACCCTTCAAAGAGGGAGCTTCCTCTCATATGTTTATCGAAAATCACCCAAAATTTTACATTTTCTCAGTTTTTCGCTTAAAACTTATAAACTATTACTAAAACTGAAAAAATATTCAAAGGCAAAATATTCTTTATAAATTTCTTCATTGAAAGTATTCTATTCAAATCGAAAATATTTCATATAAATAAATTAATTACTTCTAAATGAATAATTAAATTATTATTCATTTCTAAAGAAAAAATTGGTGATTTCAATTCATCATTGTCACCGGTCACATTTCGGCACGCTCACGCTTCAACTTTGCTCATTTTTGCTATACAGTATAGTAGAATTAACCACAGACTCTACTAATTTTCGTGATAAAAGTTTTCGCCATCATTTTAGTATTTCTAAGAAATGAATGACTAACTATTTGATATTATTTTTTCTTTTACGCCTCTAACAATATTTTTATTAATTTTGGTTTTGTTAAAATAAAAATTATTTATTATAATTATTTCATCAAGGTAAACGTCCTTAATATTTTTCAAAGTATCATTTAATGAAATTTTAACATTATCATAGTTTTTATTTATCATAATCACCGCATTCTAAAATTTTACCTTTACATTTTGAAGAATTTTTGTTGAACCGATAAATATTAAGAAAAAACACCAAGTAAAATAATGGTCACCGTAACGAGGGCGGATCCGAATGAAACACAGTACCGATACAGACTGTTCAAAATAAAACGATTCACAAATCAGGTATAAAAATATAGTATTTTTCGAAATGATATAAAAACCAAATGTTTGGCCAATGGAACTAGCTAACAACTTATCTTCGGCCAGAGAATTTGACCAAAGGAGTGGTAAAGGTTAAAAATAATTTCTAATGAGCTTAAATGAGCCACAACTGTTAATAAATAAAAATTTAAAATATAAGAGATATCAAATTATATTAAGTCTGAGTAATTTTTTTACGAATACTAAATATTTTAGAATTTTGGGTCGTCAGAAGTATAATTAATAAAATTTCAAAGTTTTGGTATGTTGGAGTTAGTCCTACACAACAGTATTATATTCACACAAATATATGGTATGTGTTATATAAAGATTTTTTTTGTTAATAAGAGGAACCAGTTGACATTTTTCTATTAAGTACTTTGTATTTTGTTACAATATTTCTTTGTTTATCATAAGTGTAGTCAAGATTTCATTTTTAGTTATTTTGAAAAAGAGAATAGTTTCGAATATATTGACATCTTTATACTTCTGAATATTGCTAATCAGATGAGACGAAGCACACTTCCATTTCGCCTCATTCTGACTATACTCATGATATCACATCTATAGTAATAAATGACCTCATCAGAAAGATGATTGTATAAATACGTATATATATAATGTTTACAAAAATAAATATATATGTGTGACTCTACAATATTGCTTTGTATGTTTTGTCGATTGGCTCACAAAAATTGATATAATAAATATTTTTTCATCCTTATTTTTTACACTGTTCAAAAGAATATATTTGTAACATTTAAATTACATTAAGTCTAAACGACCCCAACAAATCGAAGCACATATTGAACTATATTTTTCAATTACCGAGATAAAATAGGTATATATTATAACAAAATATTTCTTTTTTTTTACATCTACAATATTTTTATTTTAAGCTTCACTTTACCATTTAAGTATATGGCAAAAAGCAGCAGCAAAAAATTGCAGTTTGCGATGGTTATAATGGTGTCAGAATAAAGAGCTAAATCGATTTAATTAAAGATTTTAAACAAAATAGCTGAAAAGCTATTGCTGAAAAAAAAACTATTTCACGAATTTACAATGAAAGGTATGATGAATAATTAACATATTTGAAGAAAAAACAGCAGATCAAATACAGGTTTATACTTGTAGCATACAAAATTTCCGATCAAAACCCATGAATAAACTTTTTATAATATAAGTTATTTACATAGATTTCAGAACTAGAAATGAAAATACAAATTTTATACATTTTTGGAATTTCTAACTGCAAACTAGTAATATATTCAGGATCGAATTTATTTTTTATGAACGTTGGTAATATTATTACTAGTATTTTCAATACACTCGAGTTTCTTTTTTTTACAATATGAAACATGGAAAGTTTTTTATGAGAATTTTAATTACTTAAAAAAGAAACTTAGGTGCCATAATGACTAATGATAGATTTTATTTCAAGTTTAAACCTGTTTTAATATTTCTTCTTTCACCACTATACCACATGATGTTCATCATATACGTTGATTGAAATAAGTGTTTAGTTAAATGGAAAGATTCCACCGATTACATGTCTGTAAAATTTTTTCAATCAAAAAATATGAATATGGAACAGGCAAGTTTCGGGCACTTCGCTAAATTGAGGTAGATACACTTGCTAAATATTGTTATTTCAAAATACACATATATTCATATTTCACAGTTGGATACAAAATCTATGAAATTTTCTTTTAATCATCTATTAATTATAAAATAATTACACATGGCATAAGCTTTCTTAAAATTTGTAAATCTTTTTCATTCGGAAAAAAATGTGTATATACATAAATATTTCATTTTAATAACATTTCATGTATGATGTATAATAAATATATATATATATATATATATATATATATATATATATATATATATATATATATATATTCTGTGCTATTAATTAGCTTAAATATATATGTACGTGTAAAAAAACAAATTTTAAATATAACACATATACATTTCATTTTTTTAACGATTTAAATAATCAATAATTTTATATTCTAATTAAAATAAATATTTTAATGTATATATTATAAAATAAAAATAAGAATAATTACCAGCATTATTAAAAACAGATCAAATAAAAAATAAAATAAAAAATAATAATGATTATGTTTAAATAAAATTCGAACAAAGAAAATTTGATTTATATAATTATCTGGTTCTAGTCCAACCTTTAATGGAGTTATTTTAGTTTTGGAAAAGATAATATAGTAAAAGTCGCTTAATACGACCATTGGTTAGTAAAACCAAAATAAAATTTCTCAATATATTAAAAATATCTATTGTTGTACTTATCCTCTATTTATACTATTATTTCTCAAAAAATAGCAAAATTCATGTAGGTACTTTTGATGCCATTTCACAACCCGGACAGTGTGTTTTAGTTGGATTAAAAAACCAGATTATATATATTTTGTTTCCTGCATAATATACAAAAAAGCAAGAGAAAAATTGTCAATAATTAAATAAATTCATAATATGTAAAAGCAAAAGAGAAAAATCGTCAATAATTAAATAAATTCAATATGTAAATAAATACTGTAACGTCTCGTTTTGAAGTTTTGCGGTTTGTATTTTATTCAAAAATTCCTTGGATAAACATACATATAGGTTTGTTTAGGAAGCCTACGTATAGACAGTCTCCAAAAATCATGAAACGCTCAAAGCTTACTCCATTTGTTCCACTGACATAAAACGTTTATGGATGTAAAGGAAACAGTCAAACTTATAGCATATTACGGGCCATACGAGTTTTGTATACTTAGTCGTAGGCCGCAGTTTTCATTTTCATTGAAGTCGCGGGGGCCGCAAGTTTCAACTAAAAGCGTTACAAGCTTGATAATCAAAATATTACTTTAAATTTATTTAAACTGCACTTTTATATATGTTATTAAAAACAGCACATCTAGACGGGCCGCGGGCCTCGTGTTTGACATGCCCAATATAAAGGACAGCTAGGTCTTCAACTTTGTAGTAAATTAGAAAATCATTTTCTTATTAACGACCCCAATTCTGAACGAGCCTTTAAATTACAACATGAGTTGTAGAACTGCACGTCTGGATGTCGTGCGCTATATAAAAAAATTAGTAGAATCAATATCGTAAAGTTGTATTACTGATTACATTGTCAGAAAAGAAAGAGCTATACAGACGAGAATGAAGTTTGCGAAAATCTATCGCCTTTACTACAAATATCTATTATAGAGATAGTATTTTCTGATCATGTAGGTGATTTGGAAACATTGCAAACGTTGCAAACCATTATCAGACAGCGATAATGATTAAAATATGTATAACTATATTACTTTTTCATAAAATAAAATGGATTAAGTTTGAATATAAATTTATTTTCCAAAATAAAAATTTCTTTCAGGCATTCGAAGTTATTTATTAAGCTGCCTATTTTCTAATATATTCCTAATTTCTGCAAACTTTTTAATGCAATTTTAAGTTAATTTTAACCAATTACGATTTTATGCAATTTTAGAAAATTACAAAACGTATTCTTACGTTATCAAGGCAAATAGTCTTTTTTAATGCGATTTTTTTATATGCGAATTTCTGTAAAACGTATCCACCGCATATAACGAGACCTTACAGTACAAAAGTTTGTATAGTAAAAAAATTTAAAGATTTTATGTTTTTTTTTTTGAATTATCAATTGATTTCAGTAAAAATCAATTTCAAGATATATATTTTAAAAAATAATAACAAAAATACATTATAGAAAAAAATTAGTCCAGATATTTGAAAATAATCTCAAAAAAGCTTTAGCTCATGTCCATACTTGTAAAAATGACTTGCGTTGAAATATACCATTAATAAAATCTATTCGTTTAATTTCTGTATTGAACAGTTACGAAGTACACAACTGGCCAACGATTTGATGTGTTGATATGGTGTTGGAGAATTTATTATGTCGTTTAATAATTCTATCCCATTTTCATTGACAACTAAAGAACAGTATTTTTCAGCTGAAAATTTGTATTTAAATGAATACATGCATATATAAGAAAAATATATAATAATAATAATACATAAATATAAATTTAAGTTTAACGTGGATAAATTTTCAATATAATAATTGAATGAAATACAAATAAAAAAAAATTAGACTTACGATAGACTGTAGTAAGATTGGCTAGAGCCCATATTGCCCAATACTGACATTCTGGTGTATGATACGCTTTTAATAAACTGACCAATGGTTCAAAACTACGATAATTTATATTTCTTCGAGAATTCAAATCCCATTTGCAAATTGCTTCAACTATTTTATCCAAAACTTCTACTCGTGTTGGACTTTTTATAGTCCATGCATCTTCACCATCTGAAGCTAAATGTGCTAAAACTCCAGCGGCATTGTAACTAACCTGTGAAAACAAAACATAATTTTTCATTATTTTCTCAAATTTTTAATTGTTATGACTGATTTTCAGAGTTAATCAATGTTTTTTAATAGATTAGATCGATCAAAAAATGTAAAATAATTCCCTTTAAATAGTATATAATATTTTTGGTTATAAAATACAAATGTTATAAATAACACTGAATATCAATAATATAAAAATTTATAAATAATTTAGTATTAATGACTAATGTTGTTTTACGTCTAATATTAAAAAAATTGCAGAATTTCCAGTAAATATAATTTTTGATTAAACAATACCAAATAGTTTAGGGAAGAAAGGAGGTGTTAGTGGGTCCACCGGGCAAATAGCCCCATGAATCGCACATTATTAGTGTTACTAAAAATGTCTTGTCTTCTCGGACACTTGTTTGGTTGCAAATAGTTAAAAATACAGAATACTAATTAGTAAAGAGAAGTGGTTAATGACTAATGTAGAATTAATAATATGATGCCCCCTTCGCTCCTTACCCAAAACAAAAAAATATTAGATGCATTAAGTGAGGACTGTTACATAAATATAAACATACTTCTATTCCATCGCTTTGCGAATCCAATAATTCGACAAACTCTGATATCAAACTATCTGACATAAAAATAGGTCGCAAATGCTTGACTTCCGCAACATTTCCCAACAAACCCATCATATTCCTGAGTAGTTCTTCTTTATCAGGAAAACTCTGAAAAGTAAAAATATACACGTTCAGACATTTAAAAATCTTCATCTCATATTATTTATAAAAAATAGCGGATGAAAACCTTTAAACATCCAGTAAATAACTTTAAACCATTATTATCTAAAAATCTTTGACAATTTATTGGAGTTTCATCAGTAACATTCCACATAGTGCTCCAAGCGACTTCAAGGACATCGTCAAAATGATTTCGATGTAAACGATCAGATATTAATGTAAGCATTATCTGAAAAAGGATTCCATAAAAATTATATGTAAAATTCTAATGTGTTATTCTACATTCCAAAAACAGGAAAAAAATGCACAAAAATTAAAATCACATGAAACTTTAAATCAATGAATACGTACATCACTATCATCCAGTCAAAATAACAATAAATACATAATATCAATAATTCACAATAAAATTAAAAGAATTGATAATTCATTATCTTATAGTGCAAATGAAAATAATATAATAAATTCGTTACAAAGGTAGTGATATTATAAATGAGTCATAAATCCCAAATTTTCATTTACAACTAAACAACCATATCATAAATAATCAACATATCAATTACAAAAAAAAAAAAAATACATATAAACGAAATTTTTATAAAAAAAATAATACTAATCGCAATTACTAAATACATTGAAATACTTTATTTAAGTAAATCTTATTAAAAGGTAAAATTCTAATATTTTTTTTAATAATATAAAGTATTTCAATGATAATTTCATATGTCATTTTTGAAATTACACACTCATACATGAGTGTATGTGCAACACTTCGCAATATAATTAAAAATATAAAATTATAATTCGCAATATTCAAATATCAGCTACTAAATTTTTAGTATTTATCGAGAAGACTTATTACTAGTTATCTTTATCAATATTATTAGTAACGCAACATGAACTACTTACAACATAATTATTTTTCTTATAATAGCAAATAGATACACGCGCATATTAATATAAACAATACTTGATTAAATATATATATATATATATATATATATATATATATATATATATATATATGTGTGTGTGTGTGTGTGTGATTTTCTTTTAAAAATTAATTTTAAATTACGATTTTTTTAATTGCATCCCTTATTCAATAAAAACATAAAAATAAATTAAATACGCGCAATATAGGAAAATATACGTCAACATTATATTACCGATATTATGCCTTGATCGCCAAGGAATCTTTTCTGAATAGCATCCACTTGACATGCAAACGAATTAAGTAAATATATGGCAACGCGCTGAACAAAAATCTCCTGATTAGTAGAAACACCAGTTAATAGTATATTAACAACACGTTTATATTCAAAAACCTGAAAATATTAAGTAAGTTGTATTAAGTGTTTTTCAAATATTTAAAATGTAATTTTTACTTACGATATCTGCCGGTATTTTAAATTGACAAAGTGTTAAGCAACCATTTCTCATCATAGTAGGATCTTCGAGATGGATTTCTAATGCTTTTAATAGTGTTGTAATTATATGTCTCCTAAGTTTAATTCCCATTAAATCGCACTTTTTGCCTTTCACCAAATAAAATAACGTAGCACTAAAAAACAAAGTTTAATTAAAAATAATCGACTTGTCATTTTTCTACCGATAGTATAAAACAAATAATGCTAATGAAATAGTAATATCTTGAAAAATAATGCTTTATTTTCAATTCAATGAAGTATAATCAGTTTGGTTATCTATGTGGACAATAAAAGTAAAATCGCCTGGGATTAAAATAGTTATTGTATTTAAAAAATATAATATCTAAAATTTTAAATCTTTCCTTGATATTTTTGTACAGTAATTTTAATAAAATTATGCAAATAAATTATTTAATTTGTTATATGGAGATATATAATTTTAACTATATATATATATATATATATATATATATATAAATATATATGTGTGTGTGTGTGTACTGTGATCAAAAAGTATGGTGAAATTGTCATTTAAAACTCCCAGGCATATTAGGAAGACAGGTAAATTGCAATTTTTTTTCTAAGTTGGTAGGACTGTCTATAACTATTGCCAAGCAGCTGTTTGTCAAAAAGTTTTAATTATCTTCGAGTTACATGTATTTTTATAACTCTTGGTTTCTTCATCACGATAATGCACCGTGTCATACTGCATTGGTTCTTCAGAACTTTTTAGCCAAAAACTCAACATCATACCGCAACCACCGTATTTGCCTGATTTGGCTTCGTGCGACTTCTGGCTATTCGGCAAATTCAAAAGGCCAACGTGGGGACGCCGTTTTGACACGATTGAAGACATAAAAAACGGATCGAAGAATGTTTTTTGGGCTATAGTGGATAAAAATTATTCCAATTGTTTCGAAGACGGAAAAAAGCGTTGGCAAAAGTACATTTTATTGGACAGGGATTACTTTGAAGGGGATAGAAAATGATTTGGAAGAATAAATAAAGAATTTACATGTTATAAACAAATTCATCTTATTTTTTTATCACAGTGATATATATATATATATATATATATATATATATATATATATATATATATATAATATTGGTGCAAAAATAGTCTGTACAATAAATAAACAACAAAATTAAAAAAAAATAGCAACACATTCGCTTGTAAGCCAAGTGTATGTATATGTGTGTACTGTTTAAATTCATGTGCTTTGTTTTAAACTTCAACTGAAATCACAATGATTTAAATGTAAACATAAAGTGATAAGAGAAGTAAAGAAATATATTTGTTAACCACATGAGATGACGAAACGGATCCAAATTCCGCGCAAATAATCGATTAAATTTACATACACACACACACAAACACATTCACACACTGATCATACGCGTATATTATAAATTTCAGTAAAGGAAAAATTTGCTGTCTATTGTTAACATTGTCAAATGATTCGACGTCAAATATGAATTATAAAATATAATTTAAATCATAAACTCAATTGAATACTCATAAAAGTCATTTACCGAATAATAGAAGAATTAAGATAAATAAAAATGGTGATAAAGTAAAATGCAGCACATAAGTATAGAACAAAGCAATTATTCGTCGAATTAAAATACAGAAAAGGCTACGTCATCCAAAATACAATAAAGACCAAATGGACGAATTATCTGTAGCCTTTTAAGATTACATTTTCATGAGCATTTATACATCACAATGAGTCAGTTTTGAGTCTTTATATTAAGATATCATAAATTGTTAAATCTAATGTAATAAATTATACCCAAACCAAATATTAGTAAATCGATTCTCACAATTACATTATTAAAATATTTACTAGTGTAAAAATAATACCTTCCACAAATCTGTATATGTTTCTGATTTACATGCATATCCATACTTTTAAGTATAATTCGTAGAGTTTCCCAATGCTTTTTAGGATCATTTTGTTCATTACGAAATAAATGGTATAAATCGTTCAAAACTTTTGTCAAAATTTCAGGTCGTCCCATATAAAGAGTTGCAGCTGTGAGAATTTGATCTTCATTTGCATCACCAGATATCTGAAAAACAAATTAAAATGAATTCATTATTAAAATTTCAAGCGTTATAAGAATTTAGACACTCCAATTTATTTTATAAATTTCAGTTTGTTATAATGCATGAAGTTGACGACTCAAGAGCTATGTTATAAGGACTATATTATTAAACGATTATATTATATTATATTTGTAAAAAAAATCAAACACTTCGCAATAAATGAAATAAAAAATAATAATTCGAATTTTCCCAGTAAAAAAAATTGAGTATGTTCGTCATTTTGTCTCCTTGCCAAATATCCAAAGAAAACATTATGACATCATTTGTCTAGATAATTCTTCAATATTCGTAAACACAAAAAGACAATTAATAATATTTCAATTTTTTTAATAAACGTTTAATGTTAGTACTAAATCTATATTAAACGATGATAAACGAGTATTTTACAAATAAATATAATTTGATTATTAACATAAAAAAAAATAAATTCATAAATAAATCTTTTTTTTTATTGAAATAGTGATGAAAAATTATTTGCATTATTTGATTATATAAGATCCTTTTATAAGATAGATATATATTAGAACAAATCACATAAAAAGAAAACTTTGATTTACCTATAAAAATAAGAGATAGAGAAATGTGCAAAGTATTCTGGAACCCGTATGAGAATAAAAAAATTACACAAAATGATACGATTTTTCTAAAATATATAATTTTAAACAAATCATAGTGGTAGAATTCAAAAGAAATTAATTGCAATTGGTCTGACATCTCAGATTGTCGTCGAGCATCAGGACGATTAAAAAAAACTATTGTCAAAAGTTAGAGAGAAGGCCTTGAGGGCAGAAGACCTTGAGAAGCCACGCCTTTGATAGCCGGGAAATGGTGGAATGGGCCTTGACCTGGTTTGAAATCGATGACAAGGTCAAAGTTCACCTGGAATTCTCGAGTCATAATAAATGCACATACAAATTTAACCATACAAATATAATAATTTAATCGCTTTCCTTATTGGAAAATGTGTGCAGATTAAATTTAGACATGGATATCACATAAAATGGAACAATGGAAATTTACTATTATCGATATTGTTTATTAATTACTAGAAACGATATTAAGAGCATAATTTGAAAATTTAATTAATTATATAAATTACAGATTAGATAAATAAAATTTAATTTAATAGCTTCGATTAATTTTGGGGCTCGTTAATAGTATATAATAGTTTATAAATTCAATTCAACGTTTTTCTAATAAAAAATAATAAAAATGTTTTAAAAAACATTTCAAATAAAATTAGTTATAAGCTTTTTACGCTTATAATAATTTAGAATAATGGATTATTTAATATATAGAATTAATTTGTAAAAAATTAAGAGTAATATGTATTATCAAAATACTTCACTAGTTAAGAAATAATTGTTGTTATTTATATTTAGTTTTTTTTTATTTTTTACTTATTTGTTATTTTACATATCTAAATGTTGTTACATTATTTTTTTTTTATATTATGAATCTTGAAGGAAAATATCACAATAAAAGTTTAAGATTATCTAAAAATATATATTTTTTTAATATAGAAAATAATGTAGTTAATGAAAATATTTTTGTAATAGTGATAATAAAAATATTATTATCATCTTAGTACTATAAAATACATAAAAAATCATAATCTAACCTTCAAAGCGGGTATATCATGTCTGCAACATGCTGAGTGTGATGTTCCGTACAATCCAAGAAAATTTAAAGGATTATTAACACGAGATGCCAGTCCCGGTATATCGCATTTGATTGAAGAATTTTCACAATAAGTAGCCCCACCAGTTCCAGCCAAATTCGTACCAGATATATCCAAAGACTTTAATTCTGGCAAACTAACCACTATCTTGGTTAGAGATTCATTTGGATGTATAAAATAACCAAAACGCTCCTTATGCTGCGATATATCCAAATGTTCCAGTTTTCGAAATGAACATATCCAGTTTAGATTATCTTCAATCCACCACACATTATGAAGCACTAACGATCTTAGTATATTATTAATGCGGCCAGACGGCTCCATGCTCACTTGACAATCCGTTAATTCTAAATGTGTCAACGTATCCAAATAACACAGGTCAGATTTATGGCCGATGATGGTAAGACTGCATAATTTAGGAGCATATTGCCTAGCGTTGGACGTCTGCGGTAGGGTGAATACGGGCGTTTTGCTAGATACCTTTAACGTTGTCATGTTGGCGAAATACTGTATGTTTAGTTGCATGCGTACATCGGTCACGTTGTTGACTCTGATAAGGCGCTCGCCTTCGGCGATTTCCAGTTCTTCCAGTTGGTGTTCGAGAAGTGTTCTAAATCCAACGTTCGATATTTTACCAGGGGGGCGCAGCCGCACGGTTCGTAATCTAGTGTATGTTCTGTCGCGAAAAAACAGGATGAAATCGTCGTCAAGGTCCCGCCTAGATCGGTATACTTGGAATAATCTGTCGCAGAGCTCCGCCGGAATGGGGGCTGACAGAGGCGGGGGCCAGTTGTCGCATATGACAACGAGGCATAGCTCGAGCAGCGTGTCCGGTGTGAATCCGGCCAGCCGGTCGTATTCGTCCATGTCGCGTGCATCGGCTCCGAAGAGGTGCTGCGCCCCCCTCAAAACGACGACACGCAAACGCCGTCCGCTACGCAACTGTCAAACGAGCGCCAACAAACCAACGCGACACAACGCCGCACTATAAAATCCAGTTTGGCTCTTACCTGTGCCAAATGTTACAGTAACACGTTGAGTAACCGATTCGATTCGTTTCGTTTCATTTCTAATTCGCAGAACGAACTTTCTATGTTTAAAAAAATATACAGAGTGATGTAATATACGCTTCACGCTATCGTAGCTTTTCAAAAATATTCATAGAAAAATACCTATCGCGGGAGGTCTTGGAACGTAACACCTGCAATAATCTAGGGATTACTATAATTTAAAAAAATTAAGCGATCAATACTAAATATCTAAAGAGATGATAAAATTATTTATTTTGATATTTGGAAATAATTATTTCCTCGTCTAACCAATATATAATAAAGAACAAAATTTCATTAAAATACATATGTTTTATTTTTAATTTCATCATCAAAACGCTCTGTTTGTGTTTCAAATATATTAAAAAATATAATAATTATTGTTTCACGATATAATTTGTATTTTAATATAATGTAAATTACCTTGTAATTTTTTTTCTCGGAATGTTTATACTTTGTAGTTTTAATTGATTTTACTTTATGGAATAAAATTTTAAATTAAAAACTAGAAATTATGATAATTGAAAATATGATTTTTATTTGTGTTTATTATTATTTTATTTACGGATTCATTTTAATACAATAATAAAAACTATTTTATTCATGGAAGTTACTTTTCTCCTCAAAATTATTTTTTAGCGTCATAATAAATAATGTGTGAATAACAATGTTTATTTTCACAATTTTAGTTTTTGGATGATATATTTGATATTACCATCCAGCACTCAACATGTACAAATAAAATTAACAGCAAATAAGTGAATCAATGTGACCACAACACGATACGAAGGACGAATACTAAAATAAGCACCGAAGGCTAACCATATGAAGGCCAAGTTAATGTCAAAACTGAATTTCCGGGTTTTGTGTGATTTCTAAATATTGCATAATACTAAACTATTATTTTCAATTAGTAATCGGATAATACTAGATATGTATATATATATATATATATATATATATACACACACACATATATATATATATATATATATACATACACACACACACACATATATATATATATATATATATATATATATTTCAAAAAAGTTCAGCCAGGAAATTATGTACAACTTATAAATACGTGTAATTCTTTTTTTACTATTTATATTTCAAATGTAATTTTATTTTTCAAACTACTTATTTCAAAGCGAATATCTTTTAATGTGTATTAAATGAAAGATATATCATTTTTTTATAATTATTTTATTATAAACAAATTAATAATAATAAAACGATACAAAAAATCTTTAAATATTAACGAAAGTGCATATTGCAAATAAAGTACAAAAAGAGATCAGTTATTATCAAAAAGAAATATTACAAATTAACACATATAATGAATATATAAGTTTGTATTTATATTATTTAAGAAATACAATGAAAAAAATATACCATTCCCTGAATATTATTCATAATTTACATAATAGAAAAAAATATTTTAATATACATACATATATATTAAAATATATGTAAGAAAAAAAATATTATAAATAAATTTAAGAAAAATATATTAATATATAATTTTATTGAAATAAAAAAAAAATATATATATATATATATATATATATATATATATATATATATATAATTTTTAATACATATATATATATATATATATATATATATATATATATATATATACATATATATATTAAAAATTAAATCAGTAGCGCTATGGATTTTACAAGCTAAGATTTGTTATTGACTTTTTAGCGCAGATTTAATATTTTACATTGTCGAGTCATTGACTCCACGCTTCCAAGATATTATTCTTTCCCAAAGGATTTGAAACATTGCCGCATTTTTATATTTATAATCAAAACGTTAGTGTTTTTATTCATTTAATAATTATTATATTAGATTAATATAATAATTATAATATTTTTAGAAATAATTTGCGGCCAAAACCGGAATTTAAAGTTGTACGGTCTTCAAAGGCATGTTGAATAAATCGATCATTCAGGTGGTATAAAAATTACAACTTTACATTTAACATGCCTTCGCTGATTCTTTTTAAAACTAACCTTATTTGATGGAGTGCTTAAAGGGGGGTGAAAAATTGACAAAATGTCATCCTCCCTTTAAAGTAAATGAAAAAAAAATTACTCTTAAATACGTCAAAATAACAAGCATGTTTTTTATAGATGAATATAATTGTACATTAGTAAATAAACATAGAAAAATTTAATATCAAACAGTTGTATTTGATTCTTTCTTTAATATGGATATTAAAGGAAAAATCACCTTTAAAAGTTTAAAAATAATAAATATGTTTTAATAGCTGAAAATATTTTTTTAAATTAATAATTACATAGTAAAAATCAATTACTGAAAAGTTACCTTTTTTTTAAATAAATATTAAAGAAAAATTATTCTTTTAAACGAAATAAATAATTTAAAGTAAGTAAATGGAGAAAAATTGAATACAAAAATTGATTTATTTGATCCCCCCTTGAATTTTAAATATCAAATATATACATAATAAAAACAAAACAATAATAAAAATATAAATTAGATTTTGAAATACTCCTTTAAATTTTCAACAAAATTTTATATTTATTTTTTCATGAAATTTTTATTGATACCAATTCGGTGTTTTACAGGATAAAAATGTTAATTTCTTTACAATTTTTTTTAAATATTTATTTTCAACAAAAAAAATGCAACTCGTTACTGCATTTATTTCTTTTAATTTCTCAAAATAATCGGTGTTATATATAATAAAAATTGCAGTGTAGTTTAGAAACTTGTAAGTAAAAGTTAATGCTCGCTAAAAAGCTTGCTGATATCAAAGCCATTTTAGATGTCAAAACGCACAGTATGGCTAAGTAAGCTGTTTAGACATCGCAGTACACACACACACACACAAATAAATGACACACACATTCAAATAGCTCAAACACAAACAAACACATATGAACACGTGTACGCGATGCACATATAAATACAAACACACTCACGCATGCATACACATGCACGCAATCACGTGCATACTTACACATGCACAAAATTGCAATCGCTCAGTATATTTATATTCATATATACAAATGTTTATACATAAATATGTGTGTGCGTGTATATCCACACACGCATAAATAATATAATGAAAAAAAGTTAACTTCACATACAAAATGAGCGCTACAATTTTAAATAACAATTATTATTAATTATAAATAATAATTATTATTTTGATTCACATACCATATTCACATATGCTGTAACATGCATATGTGAATATATGTATGTTACGTAGGACAAAAAGTTAGTTTGTATGTATATATATATATATATATATATATATATATTCAAACATATTTTATTCACTCATGCATGTATGTGATAATCAAAAATTAAGTTATATTTACATATATAATGAGTATTACAATTATAAACAATCATACAATATTTTATATTTACATTTACACACACACATATATACGCAGGCACGCGTATATACACAAACACATTTACACATCCAATCGTATATATATATATATATATATATATATATATATATATATATATATGTATGTATGTATGTATATAAATTTTATTATGCACAAATTTATTCAAAATATATATAATGAAATTAACATTTTAACTCTAAGTTTTAATGTAAAACAATAATATACATCCGAAAGTGTATTGAAAAACAATGAACGACCTATTATTTTTTAATATAATATAAATCATACAAATAAAGCTTTTTTTTGTATAATAACATATTTTAACAAAATTAAACTAAATATATAAACTATATTAAAAGTACAAGCGATGAAAATGCAAAATATACACATACACAACCCTTAATTTGCTCACATTTATTAAATTACCAGTTCTATTAAACCCTTTTTGTTTTTACATTTTCAAATTAATTACATTAAAAAAGAATTTCCACAATCTTCGAAAAAAAAAAAAAAAAAATATATATATATATATATATATATATATATATATATATATATATATATATATTAGCATGTGTAGGCATCTTAAGGGTTGTTCATATTAGTAATTATAATAATAATAGTACACATATTCAACTTTATAGAAAATCTTGTAGTAACACACAAACTGTATAAACAATTTATTTAAAACTATTATGTACAATTAAATTACAGAAGTATTGCCGGCTGATACACGTTTACTCACTTATAGTATAGAAAACAAATTATACAACTATTGAGGAACGAGGGGTGAGGGGGAGCAAGGTTTACAGAAGTGTATACAAATATTGGAAACCATACAATTTATTGACAGCAAAATATATTAATTATATATATATATATATATATATATATATATATATATATATATATATATAATCATTAATAAATGTTCAAATATATTTAAAAAAATGAATGAACATAAAACGTAATTATAATAATAATTTATTATAAAACTTATATTAAATTTAACTATTATTAAAATAAAAAAAAATGCATATATTCACAGCTCAATAAAAAGGATTAAAAAATCTTATATACAGTTTCCTTACTGCTTAACGTACACATTCACACACACACACACACACACATACAAACACACACACATGCATACAGGCATGCATATATTATACATTGTATACATATTCTATATTTTATATATTTATAGTTGTTATAAGGATAATGATTTCCAATCATTGATGAAAGAGAATTTTGGTTTTTATTTAATATTTTTCCTGAATATTATTTGTCATTCTTAGAAGTATTATTTGGATTTTCACGTTTTTCTGAAAAGTTTCAGAAATATTATTTTTTTAGAATGATAAAAAAATCAGGAAACTTATTGATTTTTCTTAAAAAATATATAAATTGGATTTTAAAACAAAGTAGAAATTTTATAAAATGATAATATATAAAACTATTAGAATAGTAAATGGATTTTATCCAGAATATTGAAAAATAATAATAAGTCATGATATATATATATATATATATATATATATATTTATATATATATAATATAGAAATATCAATATATATATATATATATATATATATATATATATATAGAATCAACATTCAGTAATCTTTCAAACAATGATTTTAGGAATGCTGTTAGGCTAGAATATTTAAAAATCCTCTTATACTTCAGTCTCTTCATTTCAAATAATAATAATAAATATAATATCTATTTTTTCAATATAATATCAATGATTATAATAATAAATGCTTTAAGCTATTATAACAACAAAATGATAAATAAAATTACAAAATGATAAAATAGTAACAAATAGATTAAATTGAATTTTGAAAATATTTTTCCAGGTAAAAGTTGATCAAAATTAAATTGATAAAAGTGCGATTTGAAGTTGTATCAGAAAATATTCCTTTAGATATTTGGACATAAAAAAATATTAAATTAAGAAAATTAATATATTGTATATTTTTTTTTATTAAAGATTTATTCTTCGTTTTCTATTTTTTTTCTGTTTTTAATTTATGTTTGTTTAAAATTTAAGTAGTTTTATAAAAAAAAAATGTCTGCAGTCGTATTGCTTTTAGTATGGATTTTTAAAATATCGTCACAACGTAGCTCGGAATGCAAAATTAAAAGAATAATTATCAATTAAAATATATTAAATAGTCGTGTTTTCTAAATTACTATATTATTAATGCCAAAGTGCAATTTTGAAAAAAAAACTATATAAAATATTGAGTCTTTTTTACAAAAAAAAAAAAAAGTATATTTGTATAATAAAATTAGTTATCCAAAAATCAATGTATTTTAAATCATTAAAAAAATAAATATTTTAATTCCGGATGACTTTTAAATTAGAGTCGTTTAATTTGTTTTATGAATTAAACGTAAAAATTTAATGAATTATGTATAAAATAGAATGGCCGAAAAAGTTGATGTTATTATAGTTGATCTAAATATCCACTTTAAATTGATAAAATAAAACTGAGAAGCTAAGAATTGAATAGAGTTTTAGTAAAATATTTCTTCGAAATGTTAAAGACTGAAATAAGAAAATATCGACAATGTTATAATTTAAAATTACATTAATTTTTGGATAAAAAAAAAACAAAAAGAACCGAAAAATGGGGGAAGAAAACCACTGCATTTGTCGCATTATGGAAATTTACCAAGGCCTCCACATTGGATCGTCCAGCTGATTCATCTTCACATTAACCGATTCGTCGTGATCATCGTCGTCGTCTTCGTTCTGGAAGATGTTCACCGATTCATTGGATTCATTATCGAATTTGTCCACTTCCATTTTGATATCGCTCAAGTGTTTTCTGTGTACGTTTTGATTAGCCAATATTTTCCGTCCGTGTTTATATTTATTATCGTTCTCTAATATGTCGTCCATTATGTTTTCGTTATTATCGTGTTGTAAAAATGGCATCAAATATGAAGAACTATCGACGGCATTCGTGATTCCGAAGCATTTCGAAGGCAACAGCATCACAAGTTGTTCTTTTGTCGCCATCGGAAACATGGATAATAGTGCTTCGTTTTTGAGCGAATTTTTATAATCGGCAAAATCGAAATGTGGACGCTTTTCGAATAATGATGATATACCGTTATCCATTTTCAGCAGATCAACGTTGAAATTTTCAACGATCGGCTTCACGTTTTCTCTGTTTTTGGACTTGGAAACAGAATAATCCAACGGTTCATCGTGGCACATGATCGGCGGTTCGTTATCTGTTTTCTGAGATAATTTGGGCTTTGTACTCAAATTGTTTTGTACGCCAACGTTTGATCTGTTCATTTTTTGATTCGTATTGGAATGATTTTTCTTTTTGTTCGGCGTTGACTTGTCAATGTTGCCATTGTTCTTCTTCAGTTCGATTTCAAGGAGGCAAGCTTCCAAATGGCGCATCAGCTTCAGCTTGAAGTCCCTTTCTATAAATTCAGAGAACGTTGCCACAGTTAAATCGGGAATACTCAAAAATCGTTCCACCTCTTTGATACAAGCAATATAACCTGCTTGATATTTATCCAACTCTATAAAAAAAATAAAGTACTCAATTTATAAATGAACTGGCTAACTTAAGAGTTGCATAAATTATTGAATATTCCTTAAAATTGGGAAGCACATGCAAATTATCATAATACAAACAATCATAATTATTAAAATATATAAAGATGAATTACATTTACATAAAACACGTTAAATAAAAGATCAATCAATAAGTTTATAGCGCTTCATATCACTATTATTTTTTAAATATTTAATAGTGAAAAAGGCATAACAATAGTTTTCAGTCGTACACAATTATTTTTAAAGTATACAAAAAAATTGATAAATGTATATTTCAAATTTACGCACAACATAATTATGCAAAAAATGAGTAGAATAAAAAGTAATCGTAATTGCCATAGTTTTTTTTTTATAAATAAAAGTATATACAGTTAAAAGTGTCGCAAAATGTTTTATAATAAATCGCAACAATTTGGTGGTAACGCACATATTCGCAAAATGAAAACAGTATTAAAATTATTTATAATTTTCATTTCGTTGTCGAATTCCGATAGTTGAATTTTTAATATCCTCAAAATATTTAAAGGATTCAAATAAAGCAATAAGAATAATTATAAATTAATTAGTTAGTGTTCAAAAATTATATTATGTTAAAAAGAAAAAAAATATGTATTTGAAAGTCGAACATGAACTAAATATAATATAAACGTTAACACGTTGAAGTAAACGACGGCTATAGCCGTCCATGTTCCTGTATTAGTGAAAATGGAATATTTTATAAATAAAATTATAAGAGCATAATAAAAATAAAGCACATTTTTATAAAATGATTAACGTTCAACAGATCGCAGTATTAATATTACACGTGTATAACGCATTCGCGAATTTGTTTCTTCTTTACACCTGTTGCATTTCGACGTCAGTAACGTCACAACGCAAAAAGAGAACAAAGTAAAATTCGACACAATCATTATTAAAACAGCATTAAATATTGCCTAGATGCAATAAATATTAATTAAATAATATTATTTCGCACAAAGCAGCATCACATTTAAAAATTATAAATATATATATATATATATATATATATATATATATATATATATGTACATAAAAGTAAATAAAAAATATGATTATATTTACCGCTGTTATCGAAGATCCGCAGCATTTGAAAATATCTGACTGTCATTTCTAATATGTCCGCCTTTTCTAGCTTGGTCTGTTTGTGAGGGCGGCTTCCTATGATTGGATCACCTCGTCTGTCCGATAACAGAATACTCTTCAGTTCTGCAAGGCTTCTGTTTATTCTTGCGCGACGTCTCTTCTCAGTTAGCGGTTTGTTGGTGCGACGCGGCATTCCTGCTGATGATGGAGAAGATACTGGAACGGGAGATAGGGTGGTGTTCTGGATGTTTACCCGCCAACTTGCTAAAGTTTCCCTCAATAATTCCATTGATTATCTAAGAAAAACGATGAAAATATTGATAATATTGAAAATGTTAACTTCTAATTAGATAATGAGATCATATGTAATTTACTAATAATAATTGAACAAATTTTAAAATATTTGAATCAAAATCAAGATCATCATCAATTTTATAAAATATATATTAAATATTTTAGAATATTTTTAAATAATTAATAAAGTACAATTTTATTATATAAATATAGTACTATTAATTAATATAAGTTGATATATTTTGAAATAGATAAAGAAGATTTGTTCTAATAATATATTAGATAAAGATATAATTGCTAACAAAGACAATAGCCATTTTGGGATTCTTAAGTTTATTATTAAAGAAATATTATTTATTTTAATAGATTGTTGTTTACGTTGTAGTGATTTAAATGAATTTTGAAACGGGATTTTGACGGTTATAGCCGCCATTTGGTTAATTTATTAAATTATTTTTCTTCGCTTTTCTGGTATTTATTAAAAATGATTTATACATCATTTTGTGATTAATTTGTTAATATAAATTAATTTAATTTAGAAATTATTAGAAGATAATAATATATAAGGGTTAATACCATATATCAGGTGGTAAACAAAGAACATTTTTTTGATTTTTATAAAAAAAACTTACTTAAAAAATATAAATGAATTTGGAATACTTTAAATACGTTTTAAATAATTATAAATCATTTTATAAAAGAAATAGAAGCTATAAAATATTTATTATAGCCCGAAGATTCGTCGGTCTTTTGAGAAGTTTTTCAATATATTTTTTTCTAAAATGATTGATATTCAAATATGGAATATTAATTAGTATTTTTTAATTTGAAGCAAAGATAGAAAATGAATATAAGAATTTATATTGTTTAATTCAATAATTATTTTACTTAAATTTAATGTATTAATTATGATTAATGAATTTAATATTATTATTACGCGAATTTAATATACTTTTTATGAAAATTCAAATCGATTGAAAACTAAATTTCGGAATAAAAAATTTGGAATAAAAGTAATTTTTATGATATTCAAATGAATTCTATGATACAATAGCCGAGTTTATAAAAAAAAACGTTTTTTTTTTTTTGAAAATGGGAAACGGGAACAAAGACACGATATTATTAATAAATCAAAATATTTTGGGATAATCGAAAGACAAAAATTTTTAATGCAGTTTTCTAGTATCGATGAATTAGTATAATTATTAATTCGATTGCTAATAAAGGATTAATTATATTACATTTTAATAAATATTTAAAAATAGTTATAAACACGGAATAAAAGAAAATATGCTAATATAAAATTAATATTGCTAATAATTGAAAGCCGGTTGTATTAAAAAACTACATACAATAATTATTTTATTTTTATTAAATAAAAAATGTTACGATGATTTTAAAAATATATCAGAAAAAAATATATGGTAGATATAAATATTTCGAATTAATCGTGAATAATAAATTGATATAAATCGGAATATTTAGAAGAGATTTGTAACATTCGAAATCTTTTCTTTTTGTCTTCATTATTAAGTGAGATCCTAATTTAATATCAATTTTTTTTATTTTCTTTTTAATATACGCGAAAAATATTTATATCATAAAATGAACAATAATTTATAAATTCGACTTGTAAATGTAATAAAAAAAATTGGACAAATGCGAGTGATTATGAAATAAATTATTTTATTGATAAAGATAAAAAGTTTTTAAAAAGGGTGTGAATTGATATTATATATTTATGAATTGTTTATTTCATTTTAGATTTTTAATTATAAATAAATATATATATATATTTATATTTATTATAAATATATAAATTCGTACATAAAGAGTTATATCAAAATCGTATATAAAAAGATCAAGTAAAAATGTTTAATATGTTATATATTAAAAAATATTTTTTAATTCGTCAAATTCAATTAAATGATCTATCGAAAATATAAATTAATATTTTACACAATGGTTTTCTACGATTTTTTGGAAATATAAAAAATATCTTTTAGTATAACATATTAATTAAATTGTATAAAATATTGCACAGTCGTCTTGTGAATATCGCATTTTGTACGTACGAGTAGAATAAAGAAAAATCTTTCTTTCTTCCCATCTTTCTTTCCTTAGATATTTTCTTTCTTTCGTAATTTTTATTATATATGAATATGTAAGAAAGATGTACGCAAAATTGATTTCACATTAAACATAATTGTACACATACATTTACATGAAAAATATTAAAGACATAATTATTAATTATATCAGAATATATATATATATATATATATATATATATATATATATATATACACATACATATATATATACGAATCAAATTTTTTCGCTTACAAAAATATGATAAATAAATAAATTCAAGGTTATTCTTGTAGATTATAATAATTAATGTGTTTATTTTCTTAATTTATATTTTTAGCTAAAATAATATATAGTCAATTTAAAAAGAAAATGTATTGAAATATATTAAAATTATTGGTGCGATTTTGATATATTTATTATTATTTTTTTTTTTTGGTTTAAGAATGAATTAATGAAATTTTACTTCAAATTTTCATACAAAATATTAATATTATTTTTTTAGGAATAGAATAGTTGGAAGAGTGGCGATAAAAATCGTACGCGGCTTCCGCACAGCGATGAAAAAAGCACGTGACGTTTTTCAAAAGACACAACAAAATTATAAATATATTTTGTACGTACCCTGTTTTTTCGAAATTGGCGCGCCGCGTCGTCCGTCTTTGCGAGGATTTGAAATGCTGCCGGCTGTTTTGTTCTGTTGCGCGTTGCTGCGACACGGCGATGGTCGTAAACGGGTGGATTTTTGGGCCAAAGGAAATTAAAAAAAAAAAGGGAACGGAAATCACGGAAAGTGAAGACGAGCGAACCGCTCGACGATCGACGACAGACTGCTGGCGGTATTTAGCGTCGCGTTAACCCCCGGCGCGTCAGAACACTTCCACCCAATTCCTCCATCTCCTATACGACCTCCCAAACACACCCCTAAATATCACCCTTGTCGGACACGGTCTCCTGGTCTCCCAATTCCTCCCATCATTCCTCCCCCATACCCCACATCCGTCCGGCACTTCGGCAAAAACCGCCGCCCTTCACACTTCACCCCGTCGCCACGACCACATATAAGCGTAATGAGACTGTGCTCTAGGAAAAACTACCTTTGGTTTCTAAGGGACGCATTTAGAATTATGCATGCATTGCATACATGCATATATATATATATATATATATATATATATATATATATATATATTAATACAAAATTAAAGATCTTAAAAAATCATAAGTATCTTAACATTATCTCTCCCAAGTTAAAGGTGGGGATATCATGAATATGTATATATATATATATATATATATATATATATATATATATATATATATATATATATATATATATATATATACTTATAAGATTTAAAAGAATTACAAGTATCCTAATATTATTTTCTCTCAAGTTAAATATTGGAATAGAATCATTTAATATCATATAATATAAATTCATCATTTAATAACAATGAAGGTACTAAAAAAAAGTATTATATTTTAACGACGTCATGTAAACAATTTATTCCAACCGAACATCCATAAATTTATAAGAATAGCTCGTAATTACTAGCTTCTCTCTTTCGCTTTCGATAAGAGCTTCACGTTGATGGATATAAAGTTAACAATGAAAGATATAAACACCAAGGATGCTTTTGCATTATTATTTTTTATATGCATTTAAAATGCACAATGCGTTATAAAATTTTGTCGAGACGAGCTTTATTTGCTGAATTTTATAGTTATATCTTTAGTATATTTATTTGCACATTTCATATTTATCCATTTTAAATTTGTAATATTTTCAAAAATGACTGAATTCGTTCGATACATTCTATTTGATGAAAAAATAAATATTTTTAAGTTTTATCAATCATTGAATATGACGTTTCAATTGTAGGTAAGAATAAAAATAATATTACAGTATAAATTATTTTTACGATCATTTCAATTACGAAAATTCGTTAAACATACTCAATTATTGAAAGGTTTTGGGGTATCAATGAAACTATTGTAAATTTGATTCGTATTGTCCATTACTGCATAATGTGAATATAAATCTAATTTATAAAAAAATATCGTCGATATTCGGTGATGCATATGAGATAGATTAATGTAGATTGTTTTATGTTGTTTAAAATTATTTAAATACGTTCAATTGAAAGTCACTCACCATTTGTTTCAATGCGATTTACTTCCGAAGCTTTTTTATCTGAACGGAATCGGAGATCATTTGCGTTGCTAGGTCAAGGATTTCCGTTAGGAACGTCGTAATCCACGAACGACTCACAGTTGCACTGACGTCAATTGCATCGGCTTTTATGGGCGTAATGGGTATATATATATATATATATATATATATATATATATATATATATATATATATGTATATATGTATATATATATATATGTATATATATATATATATATATATATATACATCTATAAAAAAATCAGATTGCCGCCTCTGTGTGTGCGTTAAAAGTACAGCCTGCGCCTGGTGTTGTGCGATGGTTTGTAGCACTTGTGGTGTGAGCTTCGGTCGTATTTAGAACGTTCACGGTGTGAAAGTGGTATGAGGGCGGCATGCGACGGGCAGCTTTGGTGGAAAATGGGGTCGTAGTTAGGCGGTTTAGTGGGCTGGGTGGATGTTGCCTGCCAATGGGGATGTGTTGCCGTCGCGGTGTCGGCACGCGCCACACGATGTTCGAGGGGTTAAAAGTGGGATGGTGAGAGGAAAACGACGGCTACCCGTAGGCGGCTATTGGCAGCGGGTCGCGTGGACTATTGCACACCATATCGACAATGCTCGAATTTATCCATATGAAATTAAAACGACACACACAAATATTCCACAATTACTATTTGTTTTTCCTCCCCCCCCCCCGCACTTTCATAATTTCGATTTATGAATACAAGTCTGTAATACAAAACGCCGTTACAAATAATTCGATGAATCATGTCTAAAATATTATCAATATTTTTTGATAATATTGTCACTGGTAATCGGTATTCGATTTGATCACAAGTGACAGACGACGCACAATAAACAAAATGATGTTAGCGCCATTGGAAAGTCATGTAAAATACGCGAGACCGTTAAAGTGTTAATCATATATAATTTAACCACTCGGATTATATTGCAAAAATATAACTAAAAACATCAGATTTTTTTATATTTTAAATGTACATATCATTTATAAATAAAAACAAAAGCAAAAAATAATATAATAGATTAATTAAAATGATAATAAGTTGCTTTATTGCAATGTTCTATAATAGTAAATAAGAAAGAAAACGATATCCACGACAAAACGTTCAACAGCATTCAACGAGCGTAGGTCGTTCATGTATCACACAATGTAAAAGTTGAAACCTACGAGCAGCGCTCGTCTTAAAGTATCAAATGGTCACATAAATATAAATATGTATTATTTTTTGTCAATCATTCTAAATTTATTATTATTATAAAATGTAATAAAATAATTAAAATTAAATAGTTTATAATATATATTTATAAAAAAAAAACATTTTCCGGCTTAATTTTCATCACTTCGAGCACTAGTCTGGTCGTGGCGCGTGGTCGTCGTTTGAGCGAGCCGAGAAGGGTGACGAGGCGAGGGGGTTAAGAGGAGTGCCGAGGCGTGATGACGACAAGGCAAAACTGGGGTTGTATGGGACCTTAGGGGAGAGAAATGGTGTGATGGGCCACAGTGGGGCCATGGGTTAGAGTTATGGTATGAGGCTGGCGACCGACGGCACGAGCCTCGGATCCCTGCTGACTCGCATTACTCTCCCTTGGAATCACGACAACTTTATTTTTTTTGTAACCATCGTTCGAAAATATATTGTAACCATGGTCCAAAAGATTGACGAATACCGCCGATTGTTGTATCAAATTCAGATCCGGCTTTAAACTCTGACCACGTTTCACTAAAATATACCAAAGTTTATACTATAAATATATGAGTAAAGCCCGTTCATTGTGCTGTTTAAACTTTGAAATGATGGTTTTAGATCAAATATTCATATACCATAATAGTATATAAAGTTTAAATGTCAATTTTAAACATCTCTATACAATTAATAAGTCGTTGAATTTAATTAGTGAATAGTTTAAAATGATGTGAAAACGATATGAAACAATATGAAATATTTATATTCGTATAGACGCATATGCAATTTTTAAACTGACAAATTTGAACTGAAAAAATTATAAAAGCATTTAATCGTAATAATGTGATATATAAATATTTTTTCTAAAATATTATATTATTACATAATAGATAAAAAAAGTATTTTTTATATCAATTCTTATATTTTTAATATATAAAATATTTCAATGTACCGTAAAATTAAATTTTTGAACTTTTAATAAGCATGCTTACTACATAAATTTCAATATTTTGAATAAGATTTTTTTTTCTGTACAAAAATTTTTATTTTTATATGCAGTAGTGTATCAATAAAAAATCAGGTAATATTTTAAAATATTTTTAATAGGAAATATATTTCATTTTCATATATATAAATATGAATATTATATATATATATATATTTATATATATATATATATATATATATATATATATATATACATATACATACACAGTCAGTTCTCGAGTTACGACCACCTCGACTTACGACCATTCGCACTTACGACGAAAAAATTTCATAAAATTTTCTCTAAAAAAATGTGTCAATTTTTTTTATAGTTTTCGTCACATACATATCTAATATAATCTTGCACGCTTCTAACGATTGATTTCGCTCTTCTGCAATCGATTGCGTCACCCTTAGTTTTGTTGTGCAGTTAGCTACCCTTCGTGTGCGGTTGTGTAAGGTGGCTAATTGTTTTAAGTAATTTGTGCGCAGTGCAAGTAAATTGAAAATTCTACTTTATTTTATACTAATTTGTGATATTTTAGTCCCAAAATGGTTGGTAAGACTAATGAAAGAAAAAGAAAGGCAATAGACTTAGAGATGAAAATAAAATTAATAAAACAGCACGAGTGTGGCAATCAGTCCAAACAAAACTGGATTTGTTTATAAAAACAAAAAGCACTACTACTACTTTTGTATGAAATTCGACTTACGACCATTTCGACTTACGTTCAAAGTTGTGGAACCGAACCCCGTTGTAAGTCGAGAACTGACTGTATATATATACTAGTGTGATCAAAAAGTAAGGCGAAATTGTTATTTAACACTTCTGGGTATTAGGAAGGCAGGTAAATTGTATTTTTTTTGTTGTTTATCAAAAGGTTTAATTATCTCTTGAGTTACACGTGTTTTTTCAACTATTGATTCCTTCATTACGATAATTCACCGTGTCATACTGCATTGGCTTTTTGCGACTTTTTTGTCAAAAACTCGACACATATCGTTCCGCAACCTCTGTATTCGCCCGATTTGGCTTCATGCGACGTCTGGCTATTCAGCAAGCTTAAAACGCCAACGCAGGGATGCCGTCTTTACACGATTGAGGAGATAAAAACCGAATCGAAAAAGCTCTTGAAGGCTATACCGGAATAAGACTATTCCGACTGTTTCGAGGACTGGAAAAAGCGTTGACAAAAGTGCGTTTTATCGGACGGGAACTGCTTTGAAGGGAATGAAATTGATTTGGAAGATTAAATAAAGAATTTACATTTTATAAACAAATTCATCATATTTTTTGATCAGTGTTATACGGCTGGCCCATAAGTTCTTTGAAAAGTAAAATTTGAATAAAACGAAAACGGCGCGCTTAAGTGATATAGAGGAAGCGGGAGAAGTAACTTTGGTTCTTGGGAATTTGGTCACAATGAAGTATTTTATCGAAACGGACCATGCGTTTTGTGTGCGCGAGTTTTATCAAAACAACAATTCGGCAACCATTGCACGGCATAACTTTCGAGAACACAAAGGTTTACACAACTTTGACAACACTTCAACTCTTCAAACGATTAAGAACTGGGTTACTAAGTTTAAGGAGATCAGTTCGGCGTTAGATAAACCGCGATTAAGTTTATCTAACGTCGTGATGTCCCAAGGATATCATGACGTTCCGTACATGATGACCCAAGGACATCATGTACGAAAAAAAAACATCGACAAAGTGGCATAGTTTATTCGTGAAAATCCTAGTCAACTCGTAAGTTTTCCAGTGCATTAAACGTACCCAGAACACCATTACAACGGATTTGAAGAAAGATTTACTTAAGCACTCTTACAAAATTCAGTTGGTACAAGAATTAAAAGATACTGACGCTATTCAGAAAGAAAATTGTGCGAATGATATGTCTAATCGGTCTACTTCGTTCAATAACATAATGTTCTCTGATGAGGCTTACTCCATTGCAAAATTGCCGCTATTGGAGTTCCATCAATTCAAAACTTAAGCAACAGAAGGTCTTATATAGTCCTAAAGTGACAGTTTGGGCCGCTATGTCAGTCCATGGCATCGTAGGGTCTTATTTTTTTGAAGACGACAGAGAGCGTGTGGTTACTGTTTCTTCGGAGCAATATGTGGCTATGATTGAGGAGTTTTTCACACCAGAATTGCAAAATTTTCTAGGCTTAAATGCTCGGACGCGATTTCAATAGGATGGAGCAACTTCCCACACCTCTAACACTGCTATGCCCGTTATCCGTCAACCTTTCTTCAGAAAAGTGATCTCTAAGAGAGGAGACATTTCCTGGCCACTACATAGTTCGGATCTGACTCCAATGGATTTTTTTGTGAGGCTACCTTAAGGCTAAAGTGTACTCCAAAAGAAAACATCAGCAGATAAATGGCAAGCATTTCAGTTGTTTGCAAGAGTGACGTGATCGCAACAGATTATATTTAAAATACATTATTTTAAAAAAATAATTCCCGGTTTTCTAGCTTTATTTATAAATAAAAATATAATTCATAATATAATTAGTTTTAATTTAATTATTATTTTTTTATTTCGAAGAACTTATGAGCCAGTCTGTATTAATAAAAATATGTCAAAAATTTGTCGATTTTTCAAAAAAAAAAAATAATAATTAGGAAAATCTCTGATTGGTCTGAATGTTGCGAGCGCATTTTTTTCTGGGTCAATCTATAAAAAAGCATAATTTTTAGACGTCGAGAATTTTCCCGGAATATTTTTATTTTACTTTATTTTATTTATTAATTTTTTTGTTTCGTCCGAGTCTCTTAGGTATTCTTAATACCTATTTCAACTTTTAACTTACGCGAATCTTATAAAGCAACGTCATGCCGCATCCACCTTTTTACACGAATGCAATACACACACACATAAGGGGCACAAGTGCTTAGCAACAACGACATCAGTAAATATTATTTGTATATATATATATATAACGATAATCGTACAGAAGTGCGGATTGATTACACAATTATTCCAGTAGAATATTCATTAATTATTTTATCGATACAATTAATTTTATGGTATATAATTTATAACAATGAATGGGTTATCGCAAAATACAATATTCAAAATACATATTGATATATACGAATACTGAAAATTCTTGCATATCTATTATATTACCATATATGTGATTTAAATTTCATGAAACGGATTCGTTCTATTTTGTCCTATTATTTGGGATTTTTTTGTTACATCTTTTTTATAAACTTTCAGCCAATTATATGATTATTATGCATATTACATATCACACTAGTATTTATGATAATAACAGTTTTTACTATTTAATTTTTAGCATGTTAATAATAGTTTTTACTATTATTAACATACTGATTTTATATCACATTATTTAACTAATTTTAGTGTTTAATATTTTTCACGTCTTAAACATACAATAATTGATTATATAAAGTGTAATTATCAATAATATATATATATATATATATATATATATATATATATATATATATATATGAATAAAATTTAAAAGAAAAAAATATATTTCTTATAACACGTCACTGTTTTTTTTTTTATATACGACATATACAGAATAATATTTATTTTTATGCGGTAAACTAAAGGTTAATTAAATATTAACATTATTATTATTATGATTTATTTTGTATAACATTGACTTAAGGTCGTACGATCAAATCTATCTAATCTTCAGTTATTTTTATACCGGATCATTATATTTCGCATTAATAATATTTCAGATGAAATGATATCTTTCGTAAATAAAAAAAATTTGATACAACAGTATTGAAACCATTATCTATTATTCGCAAAAACACATTAAAATGATATACATACTCACAATATATATATATATATATATATATATATATATATATATATATATAATATATTTATATATATATAAATATCTATATATATATATATATATATATATATATATATCTATATATATATATATCTATATATATATATATATCTATATATATATATATATATATATATATATATATATATATATATGAAAAAAAATAAATCCGCATACGGTAGATTTTGCGAAATACTTTTATAATGAGAGCTTTCGAAACGAATACAAAAATTAAGTCCGATGCAATTATTTTCTCTATAATCTGTAAACACACACACAAACATACTTGCATATATATATATATATATATATATATATATATATATATATAATCATTTATGATAAGGGAATAAAATCAATATTATATCATTAAAAATAAATATACAATTAAATAGGACTATCTGATATTTATTTGAGATTTCATCTAGTTTCATATAATTATTGTGTTTACGACACAATAAAATCTTATACATTTTAAAAATATCCGTTAGAAACCTCTAGTGAAAATTGAGCTTTATTTATTTTATGTTATGAAATAACTATTAAATGAAAAATTAATTAAAATGGTTTGCAGATCGAGTTCTAATTAATAGAGTTATATAATTTTATTTATATAATAAATGCATATTTATTTTAATTGAAAACGAGCACGTTGCAATTTTAATGGGAATTAGTTCGATATATATTTTAATTGTCTATGATTTCGAAACAAAGAGCCGAAAAATACTATAATATTATTTGTTATTTTTAAAAATATATATTTTTCCAGTATCGTTACATAAATTGAAATGAATGTTCTATTTATTATTTTCAAAAACGTTCGTAACTGATTTAAGTACTATAATTAGTGCAGATATTTTTTTACAAATGCTTAAGATATTAATATACAGATTTTTTTCTGGTTTGCAATCAAAAACAAGTTTACAATAATAGGTATGATTTTTTATTTGTATCGTTAAAGAATTATACTTTTATTTTAAAAAAAATAGAAGAAGATGCCGTCGAAACTGAATAGAAAAGTTTGATCGTAGAGTTGTAAAAATACGGAAGTTCGTAAAGGAAAACAAGATAGAATGTGAAAATTGTTCATTTAAAATATATAAAAAAAATATTTTTCGAATGAACAATGAAATATGGTACTATTGAATTTGTGTATGTGTGTGTGTGTGTGTACGTTATCTTTTCACAAATGTATTATAACATATAAATTCTATACATTCAGATAAAAATAAAAGTATTTTATTTGTCTAGGTATGCAAAAGACATAGTAGACCATTTTATGATCGTTCGTCGTTGATCCTCTTACATATTTATATATATGGAATATAAAATATTATTTGTATTGATTTCGGCTAATATTCATATTTAAAAATAATATATTTTCGTATTAAAACATGTTTATCGCCTTTTTTATTCATTTATGAAATCTTTTTATTTATTTCACGCGTATTTCCCTCTTAATACTTTCATATTATATATATATATATATATATATATATATATATATATATATATATATTAATATTTTGTTAGTGTTTGATATATTTCTATTGTGATTAAAGGTAGAAAACCTGTCTTCAATTTCATGTACTATAGAAAAGAATTTAATATCCGATGAAGAGTGAGAAATCAACGTGAGAATATGTATATTGTACAAATAACAAATATAAAAATGAGAAATCTATAAACGAAATGAATATTTTCGATGAATAGTTTATTTTTTATTTCATAAAAAAAAATATAGATACGGATCTACATTATTAAATAAATTATAAATGAAAATACGCTGCTTTCGCAATATCAAACGTGTATAATCCATTATATATATATATATATATATATATATATATATATATATATATATGTGTGTGTGTGTGTGTGTGTGTGTGTGTGTGTGTGTTCGTAAAGAATGAACAATTTAAACTTTTTTTTATTAATTTAAAAATAGTATTATTGATAATTTCAAAAGTATTAAATTGATATATTATGAATTAGTATCAAATTAAACCAGTTTAATTCTAGATATAGACTGTGATATTGGCATCGATGAATTCAAAAATATAAAAAAAATCAATTATATTATTAAATAAATTATAAATGGAAATAAACTGTTCTCGCGATATCTTATATATATATATATATATATATATATATATATATATATATATATATATATATATTCATAAAGAATGAACATTTTTTTTGATTTTATAATTAAAACTGATATATTATGAATTAGTTTCTAATTATATAATTTCAATTTTAGATATATTAACATTAACAAATTCATATATATATATATATATTTATATGAAAAATGCGGTTTAAAAAAAAAAAGAAGAAAATGGTGTGAAAAAATAATATTAAAAAGAGAAGGAGACGAAAGATAACGATTCCTCGTCGTTATCTGCATCCGGCATTGATGCTGACGCCACCTTCGCCACTAGAGACCGTTCGAAAGAAGAAGAAGAAGAAGAAGAAGAAAAAACAGATAGGAAGGAAGGAAAATGGAGGACGAAACGCAGAGAGGGTCGCGGAAAACGCGCGACGGAAAACGGCGGAGAAGAGAGGGGGGGGAGGAAAACGTCGAGGGATAGGGAAAAACGACGACGAGGGGACAAGAGTGGTGTGTGTGTGTGTGTGTGTGTGTCTGTCTGTGTGTGTGTGTGGTTGTGATGGAAAATTGCCGGGGGCGTTTTGGATGGTTTTGTTGGGGGTGTGCGGTGGTAAAATGGTGAGCGCGTAAATGGGTGCACGCACACGCGGTCGGCGCGTGCCACCCGGATTGTACTTCCGCGTATTTGCCAAATGGCGGCATGGGGGATGGAAAAGCGTACTTCTCAGGGATGCCAGCCGAAACGTTTCAGTCGTACTAATTAATCGATGCACCGATTATAATTTTATTCTATTTAAATTTAAAAATAAATATTCTTATGTAATATATAATGATAGCAATCATTTGACTTTTGGCGATTTCGTGCTGTCCAGTATCAGTGTTGAAAATATCAAGCATCTACTCGATTCTTTTTTGTATACACTTTTATTTAAGTTTGTTTGTTTGTCGTTTGGCGGAATTTTGTAATCGATTTTTCTGCCATTTCAATAACTATAATCGTATTAAAATTGTGTATATTTATTCATACACGATGACAATAAACGAATCATACAATAGATTTATGAATTAATCGATCAATCATCGGTAATCATTATTGCATAGTGGATTATGTATGTTCCAAAATTTTTTTTCAGCATTTTCATTACTTCAACTGTATAGCGTGCCATATATGGACCAAAATGTTCTTTTTATTATTTTCTACAGGTGAAATAAATTTTATGTAAAAATTAAAAATTAGTAGAGATTTGACCGTTCGCAGAGAAGAAAAAATATGAAAACGTCGCGATGATGAAAACGGATATTTTCGTTGAGAATAATAATAAAGGTGGCAACCCCCTGAAAGTATATATATATATATATATATAGGGGTAGGAAAAACGGTGTGAGAGGCTTCGACGGTGTGGCATTAGAGACTGGTGTGGCACAAAGCCTTCCAAAGGTCCTCATTCCACTGACGGGTTATTTATTCGGCCGGCGGCGGCACGCGCCGTCCGCAAATCGCTCGCGGCGCCGACATACCGCCCCCGGCTGTCACATTTTTCCGCCGCGAATCACGCACACACACACACACAATATATATATATATATATATATACATACCTTTGCTTGCACACCGACATTTACGACGCGACGGCCAATTTCCTCATTTTTTTTTCTTTTCCGCCTACCAACCGCCCTTATCTTTTTTTATTTTATTCGACGATAATATAAGCGAAGTTGTTTCAGAAGTGCATAAACAAATCGTATATATTTCATGAATGCACATTATGTATATATATATATATATATATATATAGTTTTTAACACTCCGCGATAGGTAAAAATCCGCGAAGTAGGGTTGCTATAATTATTTAAGTATTTATATACTATTTTAAGGCTTTATAAATCCTATCTAACAATTTTACGCTATATAAACCTTTTCCATTCGTTTAATAATCATTCCCCACATTTTAATGTATTTTGTGAGTTTTTCATTTAAGAATTCATAATATATATATATATATATATATATATATATATGTGGTTTTTAACACTCCACGATAGGTAAAAATCCGCGAAGTAAGATTGCTATAATTATTTAAGTATTTATATACTATTTTAAGGCTTTATAAATCCTATCAAACAATTTTACGCTATATAAATCTTTTCCATTCGTTTAATTACCATTCCCCACATTTTAATGTATTTTGTGAGTTTTTCATGTAAAAATTCATTATATATATATATATATATATATATCTCGTTAATCGAGTTTCGCAGAAAACCTGCGAAATAGCGAAAATCCGTAAAATATTTTTTCTATTAATATTTTTTAAAAACCCTCAATAGATCTATAGTGCGATATATATATATATATATATATATATATATAGTAATGAAACTTTATTTTTTTTATTAATTTATATATAACCGTTTGATGACCACTTGGATTAAAACCATTTAATGCTCGGGTTTTTTCCACAAAAATTGAACTTATTAATAATATTTTTTGTACATAAACAATAAATTTGAAATGCAATACCTCGGCCACATTTTGAAAAATGTGAAATATAGGTTTATCCACATAATTTTTGAAGGAAAAATTCAAGGGAAAAGATCATTAAGAAGACGTAAAGAGTCGTGGCTTAAAGATCTTCATTATTGGTTCAACTGTTCGTCAATAGAACTCTTTCAAAAGTTTCGTTAGCCATGGAAATCGTTAACCTACTTAAGGATAATGATTGAAGTGGTATATGAAGAAGATCTGAGAACATATGTGAGAAATAATATAACAACAATAAATTATATACCACTATCATTATTCGTGTTACATTTAATTAAATGAATTGATATTTATATAATTAATGAATAATTAAATTATACTGAATTATTGTTAAATATCATTATGCGTGCCCAATTGCACTAACCCGAGTCTTGCTCGTTGGTTTCCACATGTTTGTAGTTGATATGACACATGAACGATATACACTCGTTGAAAAAAATTTGATCACCTTGAAAAAAAGTAATAGTAATTTTATAAAATTAAAAATATTAGAATGAATTATAAATGAAACAGTTCAATTTTATATTACGTACCAAAAATGACAATAAAATGATTTAATAGTAATTTGAAAAGTTAATAACACAATTTTAAATTTGTTTTTAGCGAAATATTAAATGTAGATTTTAATAATGCAGTGATGGTTTATTTTGATATTTTTTATATCGTAAATGCAATAAGAGCTATTATTAAAACATTACGTATAAAATTTTAATTTCGTGTCTTATTTTTAATGCATAGATTAAAACAAATTCTGTTAAATAATTGATTTTTTATAGAATTATTAATAATGTGTGTATGTATATAAATATATATGTGCGCGTGTGTGTGTGTGTGTGTGTGTGTGTGCGCGCGTGTGTAAGAGAAAAAAATTGCAACTTATGAATTTTATTTGAAATGGTATACATTTATATAAAAAATATTGCACGCGCCAAATAAAATATTACAATTTGCGTAATTGATTCTACGTTTGTAAAAATTTCAAATTAAAAACAATTCATATTTTATCACGATATATTTTTACAAGATTTATTAATTCGATTTTTAATTACATATTACAAAAAAATATTTAAAAATATTATTATCGATACATTAGAAGTCATTAAATATATAAATTTCCAAAGGGGAAAGTTTTGAGAAACTTTGAAATGTAAAGACGTAAATATAATCAGTAGCATATTCAGATTTGAATATGCATAAAATAAGCTGTGAATGTTGTTTATTTTATTACTGCAACAATTTAACTGAGTTTGTAAATATAATATAATGCAACGAAACAATAGAGTGATTTTCAATTTGTAGTACGCTTTTTGAGTTAGCTTTGAAAGCTTTATATTCGTCTTTGATAAACATTTAAAAATAGTCGATATAATTTTTATAAAATTTCACATTATAAACATTTCTTACCACTTAAAAAAGATAGATACATTTATTTATGACAAATGTATTTTTTCATATTAAATTATTTTTTAAGGTTCAAGTAATTATTTAATATTAAAAATATTATATAATTGTATAATATTATATAATTGTATAAATTCAATACATATGTTGTGAATTTATTTGTATATACAATATCTGAATGGAATCTCATTAAGTATATTGTATCAAAATTCGTATTGATTGTATCATAATAATAAGGATTATATTGTAATAATATATAATTTACAAATTAAAAAAAAAATATCACTCGTAGTTAGTATAATAAACATCCAAAATGTCAATTAAATCAAAAAATAAAAATTTCTAACGTGATAAATAAAATTATTCATTTCAGCAATTAATTCAGAGCATATAATAATAATTTTAAAATATATATATTTTTATATAAATACTACGAACGCATGAACGATTTAAATGTGCAATTAAATTATCGATTTATGAAAATATATTTTATAAGACTGTAAAATTATAAATTTACACAGTTATAATTCAAAATCTAAAACTAATTAGTTTATTAATTAATTCTATTTATTGAGCATTATTTTTATTCATGAGAAAAACACGTTCTTTATTGTGGCAAAAGATCAATTGACTAAATGCTTTTATTATACGCGCCATTAGAATTTCTAAATACAAATAATTAAATGAAGATAATTGAGCAATAGCGAATTTAATAGAAAATGTGATATAACATGATTTTGAAAATTGATTTAATAATAAGGAAATTGACACGCAAAATTGAATAAGCTTCAAAATCGATTACTATATATATATATATATATATATATATATATATGTAACAATGTGATTTAAAAGTAAGTTGAATTGGTTTAAAAAATGTAAATTCTTTATTTATTCTTCAAAATCAATTTCAACCTCTTCAAAGTAATCCCAGTTCTCGAAACAGTCGGAATTGTCTTATTCCAGTATAACCTTCAAGATCTTCTTCGATTCGGTTTTAATCTCCTCCTAAGGAACCAAGAGTTCTAAAAACGCGTGTAACTCGGGGAAATGTTACAATTTACCCGCTTTTCTAATGCCCGGGAGTTTTAAATGACAATTTCACCTTACTTTTTGATCACAGTAGTGTATATACCATATATATGTAAATTTGCATGAATTCAAAAAGATTTATGAATAGTGAATGACTATTATTCAATTATTAAATCACTAAGTAGAATTCGAATTATTTTCTTTAATATAAAATATTGAAATTATTTTATATTAAAGTTTTTATAATTTTTTATACTGTACGATTTTAAATATGGTCGAACGTTTTCTTTAAGTTTTTATATTGTTTGTATTAAAACAATTCTATCCGATTTTCTATTTAATTTTATAACATAGAACAATACAAAAAACAGATAACAAAAGACCAGTTTACCATCAAACATATACATTGTCAATATAAACGGCGATAGGAAACGTTGAATTCCATATTAAACAGACAATCTGTAAATATTGAACATTGTAAAATTGCATCACACAAATATTATTTTACATTTATCTTCGGAAGTTCAATAAATGCACGTTTTCCGATAACATCTTCGACTATTTAAACGAAAAAATATGCAACTTTCGACGCATAGTAACTAAATTTCTGTCATTGCTATATATATATATATATATATATATATATATATATATATATATATATATATATATATATATATATATATATACAAAAAATATTGCTCATATAAATCCCTCATGTATTTTATTCGTTATGATTCGGTTTTGACTACTATTTTCCAGTTTTCTTCATAAATCACGTATTTTCCATTTTATTTATTATATACTTTACTTCTCAATCGTATACCTGTAAATCAAACGAGATCAAACGATGAAATCACATTATATATGATTACATATTCGTGTTTGCGTTTCAGGAACATAGTTAAAAAAAGTACATGTCTGACATTTTTTTTTACAAAACAGTTCGCCGTATTCCAAGATGAAAATCTTCAATCAGCGACATCTGCCGAAATTCTCTTTAACTAAAGGAAAATTCTTTTTTCATTTTGAGGTGTTTCCGGTTACCATATGTAATTATAGAGGTCTCTTTTGGGACTTTCTTTCGGTATTTATATATATATATATATATATATATATATATATATATATATATATATATATATATATATATATATATATTTGCATTTATTGCTATACAATCCCCTTTTTAGATTAAAGTCACTCGTACTGGGAACAGATTATATATACACATTCATAAAGTTTTTTATATTACTATTTTATAAAAAGTATTAAAATATCCAATATATAATATCTAGAATATAAAAGTAAAACAACAAATCGACATTCTATATCTGGAAAGAAAGTCTTAGATCTAAAATAACTTTTACGCTGTTAAAGTTACATAAAATCGAACATTTTTTTTTTGAGATATGAAAATTTATTTATATTGTTCGTAACGAAAATGAATTTGGTTTACATATTAAAATAATGTTATTATCTGTTACATATATTTTTTAATTATGTAGTATATAATTCGAACATACATCTGAAATTTTGAAACGTTCGTTTTCAGCGCACATGAATACACTTCCTGAAAAATAAAATATGTTTTTTTTTTCAATGTAACATATAAATATTTATAATATGAATGTTAGAATGCATTTATATATATATATATATATATATATATATATATAATTTTTATATGTTTTTCAGTCGATATTTTCAGGCTAAGGTGTGAGAACAGGTGTGGGAAGATAGCGGTGAGTGCTTTTAAGGCCGCGAGGCTAAACTTAGCAAAAAACGGGTGTTTGCTTTCATATTGCCCGCAAAAACGACAACATTTCATTATATTTTAAAAATTATGCTATATACGAATGATCCGGAACTAATAACATATACACAAATATATACATACAGTATAAACACAATAGTTTAAACTTGAACGACACGAAAAGCAATCAAGTTTCGGCACAATCTGAAACTTATATTAAAAAAAAGAAAATCATGATACAATATATACGAATGTGTTCAAAAAGTAATGTGAAATTATTATTTAAAACTCCCGCGCCTTAGGAAGACGGATAAATTGTATTTTTTTTCCTAGGTTGTGGTAGGACTGTCTATAACATTTACAACGTGTCTGTTTGTCAAAAGATTTTATTATCTCCGAGTTACACGTGTTTTTACAACTCTTGGTTTCTTCATCACGTGCGCCACATCACACTACATTGGTTCTTCGTGACTTTTTTGCCAAAAACTTGACTCATTTCGTTCTGCAACCACCGTATTCGCCCGGTTTGGCTCCGTACGACTTATGGCTATTCGGCAAACTTAAAGGCCAATACAGGCCGTTTTGTTACAATTGAGGAGATAAAAACCGAATCGAAAAAAGGCTATTCCTATTGTTTCAAGGGCTGTAAAAAGCATTGGCATTACTTTGAAGGAGATGAAATTTTGATCTCATCATCATCTCATATTGATTTGGAAGAATAAATAAAAAAATAACATTTTATTAACAAATTCACCTTACTTTTTGATCACAGTGTTATATATTTATATTTATACATCGATTACGATTTATAAATGTGTTGTGTTGTATTTGACTTTTAAATATTATATATGATAATATGTAATACTTATACGTCGACTACGTGTTATTTATTTATATTTAGACTGACTTAATTTAAAATTTAAATACAGAAACGATATTCAAATTACGTCACAAAAAATCAAATCCGTAACCTATTATACGAACATAGAAGAAAATAAGTGTGTATATATCGAATTAAAGCAGCTGTCAATCGATGAAATATTTCATTGGCAATTTTAATTTTTATCTATATTAGTTAATAAAAAATATTTTTTATAATATATATAGATAGATATAAAATCATCGTTGCCATATTTGTTTACAATGTCGTTTACGCTGATAATATTTTTTTCTAAAAAAAACACACACACCCTTTTATATTGTATTACTGTATTATCAATAATAATAATCGCACTATTGTATTATCATATGAATTTATAGATAAATTCACAATTGTATTATTATTTGTCTATCGTATTAATAGTGGCAATTATATCGTAAAAGCGATATAATTAATTGTCATTAATCAGTAATTATTTTGTTAATCTATTAATTGATTATTGTATTGTCATCGATAGTGAGTAAATATGTAAAGTTTCAGCTGAATCGGACATCTGAAAGTGTTCAAAAAATCGATTACAAAATTTCACCCGGACAAACGGACGATTAAATCGATTAAAGTCATGTCCATTTCCATTGTTGTTATATCAATGTCATGTTAATGAACTTTTGACGAGTGACATACTCGAAAGTTTCCGAACACTGGACATGTCATTCGCGCTCCGGAGCTGAAAGTTCACCGTGCTCCACGTGCTTCCGAACCGAAAATTCGTTCTAATATAATGTATTCGATTGATCAATTTTAAATATTCAAACGCCCCAAAATGTAATAAAATAAACGGTAACTTAACGAGTAGAAATTTAAAGTTTTTAATTTAATCAATATTGCATGTATAAAATGTATTTATATATTTACATAAATACGTAATCTTCAATAAAATATCAAAAATAAAAATTGATATTTAATAAATATCATACTGATTTGAAAAGTTATGAATATATTAAAACGTTAATATGTTGTATGTAATTAAATGTTTTCAGCGTAAAGTTTGATTTGCGCATATTGCCTGTAACATATACAAAAGTAAATATCGTTGCAAAAATAACGCACTGCTTACATATATATGTATTTGTAATATATATATATATATATATATATATATATATATATATATATATATATATATATATATATATATATATATATTACAAATACACGAATCGAGTACATCGAAGTAATAAACAATTGGAACGCTAAAAATTCCATTCATATAAACACGGCGTAAATTTTCCGACTATGTGATTCATCGGAAAATTCGCGAAAATCAGCCAGTATTTTTATTATTCTCTCTTTCTCTCTCTCTCTCTCTCTCTCTCTCTCTCTCTCTCTATATATATATATATATATATATAAATTTTATTTTATCAGTTCGAAAAATTTATTCGTTTTTAATTGAAATAGCTTTTATATACGTTTTATGTCATTTTTTTTATAATAAAAAAAAATGAAAACGAGACATATATATATATATATATATATATATATATATATATATATATATATATAATTTTTTATTACAAAAAATAATTTTTAATACATACTGCTTTAACTTAAATATTTTTAATATAAATACACATGTAAATCATGTTTAAATTGACGATTTGTTAAGTGAAATTTCATGCATGTTACTTTTTTTTAGTAAAACCACAACTTTTTCATATCGAAATTATCTAATTTTTTATTTATTTTAGACTTTTTCTATTAAACAAATATATATATATATATATATATATATATTAATTTTAATTTAATTTCAATATTCGTCGCAATAAATTTTTATTTATATATAATAATATATATGTTTAATATTTTATTTTTTTCATAACAAAAAAACGAATTTGATAGATAAAAATTTGAATTTGACGTATGAAAGGCAGAATATATATGAATGTATGTATTGATTATTTCCACGATCAGGATAGATAATTGGAAAAATCCTTTATCCTCTTTTGCGGTTACGGAAGTGGGACACAAATACTAATATATTTGTGCACAAACACACACACACACATATTCGGTTGCTAACCGTTTTTACAGAGGTTACTTGGAAACGTTTGCCAAGTCCGCATTTAGATCCATCTCATTATAAAGTTTGTACCGTATAGGAAAAGCGTGCAATGCAAACACACACACAAATATATCATATGTATGATAAATCTGTGATTCCAAATGAAATTCATTTATACGTTAATTAATAATTATTTTTTCTAAAAATAATGAATCGTCATTTCTATACATAAACTAATTTTTTTTTCATTATTCTAAATAATAATGCATTTAATAAAAATATATATAATAATATAAGCAACGTGTCAGTTTTCAAGTAAACGGATAACATGTTAGTTATTATCGAATTAACCATGCGGTTAACGTTATACGGTATCTGCAAGTGAAATTCATCGACATGTCAGTCTTTCGTGAACCGTGCAATTCTATTTGTAATCATTTCGAATATCATAATAATATGGATATATGTTAATTTAATAATAGAATTTATAGTATTTAAAAGTACGCCATATATATATATATATATATATATATATATATATATATATATATATATATATATATGCGAATAACAAATATTAATAATCTGAAAATCGTATAATTTATATACGAGTACTAAATAATTTTATTTTATTCTTTTCGCCATTACGATTGATAATTTCGTATCAAGCTGTATAAAATTAATTTATTTTTATTTAGAAAATTTTAATTTTGAATCACAAAATCTATTACGGGAAACGCTTTGATGTCGTCCGTCGACTTAAATATTACACATGGTAAGATTAAAATAAAATGTTAATCATATATTGCGGCTTCAAATCTAAATTCTTGATTATGATTTGGATGGTTTGATTTTGATTTTTTGATTTCACTATCTGGACGTATTTCAAATGAACTCGCCAAATCGGTCGAAAGAATTTTGTAAACGATATCTTCATTTTGTAGAATTTATCTTGCAATATGATAAGAGTTTCTATAAAATTCTATATAAATATATGTGGTAATTTTTTTTTTTTTTGGAATTCGATTTTGATGATTTTTCAGATTTTCGTACACGAATTTCGTTCTCTTTTTTCACGATTTTTGACTTTTCAAAAAAAAAAATGTTTTTATATTTACTAGATATATTATAAATAATATATCTGGTAAATATGAAGGATGTGAAAAAAAATCTAGTTTAATGCGAATTATTTGTAATTTTTGGTCTATGAAGATGCGTGCTATCATATAAAGAATAGTTCTTTATCTATGAAACAATTTTGGACGTTTTTCTTTTAGCTTTATTACTAAATCTAATTATCTATAATAAATTTTGGCTTTTAATATTTCTATAAGTTTCAGAATTTTATAGTGAATAATTCCAAATTTTTATCCAGCTTAATGTGTGAAAGAACTATTTTAAATATTAATCCTAGTTTTGGAATTGTAATTGATATTTATTTTTTGAATATCACTGTTTCTATTTTTTTAAAGTATATATGCATTCTATTTCTAGTCATCATAAAAAACCATCACTTTTACAATTCTGTTTTAAATATTCTTCTATTTTTTATATGTTATAATTAAGAGTCCACCTGTTTTAGTTGTGATCTTTAAATTCCAATTGTCCGATTTAAATCTATGTAAGCAAAATTCGTATCTGTTTTTAATCAGCCCATAATATTTGTGACTTTGTAAGTTATAATTAGATTAAATTTTACTAATATAAAAAAAACAAACTGCACTCAAATACTTGTACATATATTTATATTAATATTTTTATTTCTCTCTCTCTCTCTCTCTCTCTCTCTCTCTATATATATATATATATATATATATATATATATATATATAATATAACCTTCATTGTTTTATTTTCAGATGAATATGTATTGATTTTTATTATTATTATTATTATAATAATAATTTATTAATTTGTCACTTTCATATCTTAGGATAAAAGCCACGATATCGCTTACACATAAGAAACAGTAAACATTAATAATATTATAGACGACAGATAAGGTTATAATGTTTGACGATTCTATAAGAACGAAATGATATTTTTCTTATGAAATTCGAAATGCAGATTCAAATTCAATATAACCATAAAATATATAATATTTTCATTTCAATAAAATCTAAACTATGTTAACTAACGCGTTTCGCTAAATAATAAATCATGAAATATCAAAATACGTAACGAAACTAGTAACAAAAAGTTCACAATTAGTGCAACCGTACTTTAATTAGTGCAACCGAACTTTAATTACTGCAACCGTACTTTAATTAGTAAAACGGGAGGCTGAGAAACGATGCATGCTGAATACGGCAGTCATGTGTTATGAAAATCGCTGAAATACTCGAAATCAACTTTTCTTATATACATATATATATATATATATATGTGTGTGTGTGTGTTTTCAGAAAATTATCAAACAGCAGGTCACACACAGGTATGATCATTAAAATCGTTATAATTTAATTAAAATAGTTTTTGAAATATTTTAAAGGCACATATTGATTTAATATTTGAAATTATCGGAAAAATATTATAAATTTAATTAAGAAATTATTCAATTGAAAATATTAATAGTTTTCTCTATCGGATGGAATTTGTATGGTTTTAATTGATTTGTATGGTTTTAATTGATTTTATTGTAATATTTTACAATATGAAATCTATAATTAAAAACAGGAAATACAATTTTAATTGATAATTTTATCATAAAAGAAAATATTTTTATTATTAATACTATGTAATAGTATAATTAAATATAACGAGCGTTGCTCGTGCGCGCCACGCGTGCTCGATTGCACTAACCCGAGCCCCGCTCGTGGGTTTCAATTTATTTGTAGTTGTTGTTTCAACGATCTACACTCGTTGGACGCAAGAAATCGTTTTTTATTTGTAATATATAAACAAAGAATCCAATATTTATAGTTACATACATTTGTACAATACATGCGAATCGAATTAGATAGTATCGTATTGCAAAGATGGCATCATGAAACCACCTTGAAGAAGTGCAATTTCATCTTCGAGATATACATCTCGAGTAAATAATAATAATAATAAAATCGGCAGTATAAATTTTTAAAATATGATATTCTAGTTCGTTCTAGATACAGGTGATGATGCATATAGATGTTTGTTCGTGTGTGCTCGTGTAACGCTCGCGGCTGGCGTGTGTCGGTGTCAGCTTCCGCAAATAGCACACGCGATGAATTCCTGCGGGATGTGCTTGTTTTTCGCATACATTCTATATATATTTCCGGGAAGAAGGTGATAGGTGAATCACCAAGACTTGGAATAATCGAAATGATCGTTACCGATTTCAAATACATAATAATAATTATATTTTTATGATAAATAATATATACAGGATGATGTGATGAAAAATGTACGTCGTCCATTTTTCAGACATTCGTGTAGGTGTTTTCTTTTGTGTATATATTATTATTTTTATATTTACATGTTTGTCTATTTCTTGTTTTTCCAGACAACAATGGTTACCACGATATCGGATTATGTTTGTTTTGATATTCATATCTTAACACTACTAAATTGGTATTATATATATATATATATATATATATATATATATATATATATAAATACATTATTCTATATTTTATAATACATATAACACTGTGATAAAAAAGTAAGGTGAATTTGTTTATAAAATGTAATTTTTTTATTATTCTTTCAAATCAATTCCATTCGCTACAAAGTAAATCTTTTTCCGGTATAGCCTTCAAGACTTTTTTCGATTCGGTTTTTATTTCATCAATTGTATCAAAACGGCCTGCATCGGCCTTTTTAGTTTGCTGAATAGCCAGAAGTCGCACGGAGCCAAATCAGGCGAATACGGTAGATGTGGATTGATATGAGTCGAATTTTTGGCAAAAAAGTCGCGAAGAACAAATGCAGTATGACATGGTCCATTATCGTGATGAAGGAACCACGAGTTGTTTGACTTTTATATACTAAATTATGTTTAAAAAAATTAAAATGATATTATGTTTATTACATGTTTTTTTTAGATAGAGAATATAAATATAAATATATTTAAACAAAAGTTCAAATTTTTCAAAAGTTTGATAATCATATATATATATATATATATATATATATATATATATATATATATATATATATATATATATATATATATATATATATATATATATATGGAGGAAAAATCTTATAGTATCAATTAAATAATAATTAAAATATTATTTCGATTGAAAAATATGTACTTTTCATAAATACTTTGAAATTATTAGTATATGTTTTTTATACATATAAATATTTTTCAGTGAGAAATTCGACCGCGGTTCTGATTTTCACGCCGCCAGTGTTTTATAAAATATATATTTATCGGATTATTCACTGCACAATAATAAACAATGCTGAAAATAAAATGGCCGCGCACGCGTTTTCTGAAACTGAAACATTGCTGAAAAATCAAAAAGTGAATCATTATTTGAACCATTGGCGATAGGAAGAAAAAAAATTAATGTTATTTTTAGAATTAGTGTAATGGCCGTAAAAATTTTCGTTTTTGGCCAAAGTTGAATCCGCACGTAAATGGACGCGTTTTATATTGTTTTGGTGTTTTATTTTTGTTTGTTATTATTATTATTCTATAATAAACGTTGTAAACTGTATTAATATTAACTGAAAGTTTAACGATTTTAATCGTTTTAAAACTTTATAGTAATGGAATTTAAAAATTAAAATGCCTTATGTAAATCTTGATAATAAAAACATACATACATACATACACACACACACACATACGTGTGTGTGTGTATGTATGTATGTATGTATTTATTATCAAGAGCTTATGATACATGTTTCAAACTGATCTAAAAATAGTATTTATAATGTGAACACTTTTTTAAAAATTTACTCGATACAAAAATTTCAATATTTTATTTAACATTACATATTCAAAAATTATTTGAAAATTTTAATGGAAAAGAACTGTGAACAAAAAAAAACATTACATTGAATTCATATATATAGTTTCATAAATATATACAAAGTTCATACGTGTCTCAAAGAGAATGAAAAAAGACTAACAAAAATTCGACTTTTTCCGAAAACGAAACATCCTTCAACAAACGTATAAATCACATGAAAGATATCACATATCAGGGGATAGCGTATTTTTAATAATTATTTTCGCTTTTATAATGTCGCGAGAGTTTTTTATTTCGGAAATATATTATATATATATATATATATATATATATATATATATATATAATACACGTGGAAAAGTTGCACGAATTTTCCGGTCCGTTTGAAAGACGAAAGAAAAGTCGCCACTATTAAAATAAATTTTAAATAAATTTTTACACGTTCGAAAATAGTCGAACGTTGCACAACTTGTTGCTATTAAGCGACGTTTTCTTTTCTATTCACATTTTATTATATTATATTTTCAAATATATATGTATAGGAGAAAAATAAAAATTACTTATCTGTAGTAAAAAAAAATCAAAACTAATTATATAATTAGTGTTGTTTTAAAAATATCCGATCATATATTATAATATAAATTTTATTACATTGTTGTTTGTAACCGAATAATAATAACATTATATTGAACGTGTATTTTTATATTTTATTTTATGATAATTTTTTCCTTATAATCAATCCTTATATATATATATAAAGTTATTTGAAGAGATCAGGTGGGAATCGTCAAAGAGTATGTTATTTGTAAAATAAGGAAAAAAGGAAAAGGAAATATAAAATATAGGATAAGAAAATGTAAAGGACCGGAATATCAAAGAAAAACGTATAGGAAATACTCTCTCTTCAATTTTTAATTTAAAAATTATAAAATATGCGTTATTTTTATACGAAAAAGCGGAAATTTTTAAAATATAATTAATAGCGTACTTTTATTTTAATATATTTTAATACAATTGATTAATATTTTTATTTAAATATTTAATATATTAAAAGTTATGTCATAATTTATATTATAAAAAAAATATATGAAAATGCGCGTCAATAAATAAATCATTAATAAAAAAAAATATCTTGTATAGCCGCGAAGAAAATGAACGGTTGAATAGTTTTATTTATAAGTTGGAATTTCCTAAAATTAGCCAAAGTTATCCGAACACATTTTACTATTATTATTTGGCCTTATTTTATTTTATTTTATATATTTATTTTTTTATTTATTTGTTATTATATTACGGTTTCTATCGAATTTTCTCATGACACTTATATATGGCGAACGAGTGTAATTTTCATTGAAATTAGGTCGTAAACTTGATGAATAATCTCTTTAAAGATCATTAAAAATATCCCTCTCTACAACTAATATATTAATATAAACTGATATATGTTTTTCATTTATATATATATATATATATATATATATATATATATATATATATATATATATTCTTTTTTTAGTGTATTAAATATTATGCATGTTTTGGATCGCCAAGATGAATTATATTAAAAAAAAAATTAATGTAATATTAAAATTTTTTAATGAACATGAAATTAAATCAATTTTATTATATGATTTAATTATTTTGTCTTATAATTTATTTCAGTCAATAGAATTCTTTCGAATGGATGTATCGAAAGTTTCCTTAGCTGTGTGGATCGCCAACCTTCTTGAGGAGACGACGTGAAGAAGGAAAATGTATTCCAGTCACTGTTTATATATATATATATATATATATATATATATATATATATATATATATAAATATATGTTGACGTTCATGTCTAGCGCCGCCTGAATACTCATAATTTACATAAGGCATTTTAATTGAAATTTCATAGATTTCATTGCAAACAAACAAACCAAATATAAAATTTTGATTTTATATTTAGCTCGATGCAAAATAATGTTAACAGACACTTTTTTTTCTCTACTCTCACCCTCTCTCTACTCTCACCCCTCAAAATCTATACTCTCACCCCTCACCCTTTTTTCCCACTTTCATGTCTCCGATTTTGCTTGACGACGAGACAAAGTGGAAATGGTGGAAAATCTCTGAAATCTTAGAAAAGCTCATCGTTAAGCCGCATTTAAACTATAAAGCGATTACGAATACGTAAACATATTTTAATATATGTATTACACGTACATAAATATATTTAAAAATATCTACAATTCAATATATGAATCAAATATATTCACACTATTTTTTTTCATTTCGGACACATTTAGTCATTTAAGATTTTTAGACATTAAAAATATTCTTAGCGAAATAGAACGTTGTGCACTCTTATTATATGGTAATATAATGATTCAGCTTGATGAAAACATTTTAAATTCTGTGAATATATAAAAAATACAATATTTTTTTTAGCAAATTACTATATATGTAAAAATAATACATTTTTTTTCAAATGATTAATATTTTAATCTATATACGAATTCGAAATTATTTTCTGCATTTCGTCTATTTTTAATTATTAATTAGGATTAAATATTCGTAATTGAAAATTTAGATTTTCTAAATAAACGTATATTTATTTACATTAATATTAATTTAAATTAAATTTAACGCATATTTCTTTGTTTTGCCGGTCGAAAATTGCAATAGAATATACTGTTTTATTTTTCTTTTTAATTTTAACAACAATTAAAATCGAAACTAGTTTTTCATACATTTTTATAATTATATATACACATATGTATTTAAACTATTAATAAATATGATATATAAACGCTATAATGTGAACGATAGACGTGCAAACGAACAAAGAAAATGCTTTCAATTTTCACGTAACTACAAATTTTCCCGGAAGTACATTTGAAATATTTTCGATTCAAGCTACTTCCTGATTTCATTTTTTTACATAAATTTATAATATATTGAATAATACATACATATATATATACACATATGTTTGTTTGCAATAAAATACAATTTGCTTCTTACCTTCTGAAGAATATGCCACGTATACTTCAAATACAATTTATAGCATCTTAGATAAAAATAGCTAGCAATTCGTAGAATTTAGGTTTTCATCATAGTTTCATTGTTTGAAATAAACGCACTGGAAGAACGACGTACGCTTCTCAAAGTCAATATTTTCCTATTACATTTCGATTATTTTACATGACGAAATGTATTATTTCTCATAAAATAATCCGATATACACTATTTATAATATAATAAGTAAACAAAGAAAAATCAATAGTGTCGTATGAAAATGATGCTGTAATTAGAAATTGCATACATCAAACATACTTATAAATATATATATATATATATATATATATATATATATATTTAGATATGTATATATATATATATATATATACATATACAGTCAGTTCTCGACTTACAACGGGGTTCGGTTTTACAACTTTGAACGTAAGTCGAAATGGTCGTAAGTCGAATTTCATACAAAAGTAGTAGTAGTGCTTTTTGTTTTTATAAACAAATCCAGTTTTGTTTGGACTGATTGCCACACTCGTGCTGTTTTATTAATTTTATTTTCATCTCTAAGTCTATTTTGCCTTTCTTTTTCTTTCATTAGTCTTACCAACCATTTTGGGACTAAAATATCACAAATCGGTATAAAATAAAGTAGAATTTTCAATTCACTTGCACTGCGCACAAATTACTTAAAACAATTAGCCACCTTACACAACCGCACACGAAGGGTAACTAATTGCACAAGGGTAACTAAGTGACGCAATCGATTGCAGAAGCGCGAAATCAATCGTTAGAAGCGTGCAAGATTATATTAGATATGCAAGTGACGAAAACTATAAAAAAAATTGACACATTTTTTAAAGAAAATTTTATAATTTTTTTTCGTCGTAAGTGCGAATGGTCGTAAGTCGAGGTGGTCGCAACTCGAGAACTGACTGTATATATATATATATATATATATATATATATATATATATATATATATATATATATTGTATTGTCTTTCGACGCATTGTATTCATAGCGTTCATAATAGATTTGTTAATAATTCCTATGGAATGCCAAATATTCAAATAACACAAGGTAACAAACATTCAAAGGACACAAGTGACTCAAAATATATTTTTCGATTAAAAAAATATATATATTAACAATAATAAAATAATCGCATTTTTCACAAATACAAAATTAATTGTGATTTATAGATATATATATATATATATATATATATATATATATATATATATATATATATATATATATAAATTCGCTTTGTGTATCTGTTACCTTTGTGCACATTTGTAAAATCGCAACGATAATTATTCGCTCCCGTTTTCGCAGTTGAAACAAAATATGCGATATGCTAATTTCGTTTTTGAAATTTTCAGTGTAACTAAATATAAGTAATAAATGCGAAATTTTAACTAGTATAATATAATAAATGTGTCGTTGTTATTTTTGTCACATTAACAAACTTCCATCAACCGATTTTTTCATATTATATATATGTAAATATATATATATATATATATGTGTGTGTGTGTGTGTGTGTGTATATATGTGTGTGTGTGTATATATATATATTTATATATGTAAATGTTGGATTACACAGTACATCATTGTATTACCGTCCAGTGGAGATATCGATTTGTTATCACGGACGTTGTCATGGATTCATCCAGGGTGCATCGAAAATTGGTATGAGTTGCAGTTTGCAGACCGAAAACTAGTTAATAAATTCCCAGTAATTAATGTAATAATTAAACGAATTTTCAACCACTAATCAAATTATTAAATCATTTTATTATCGAATACACCGTATAAAATTGATAAACAACATATTTTTCCACACACACACACACACACATATATCAAAAAGTAAGGTGAATTTGGTTAATAAAATATAAATTTATTTTTCCAAATCTATTTCATTCCCTTTAAAGTAATCCGTCCGACAAAACGCACTGTTCTCAGTCCTCCAAACAGTCGGAATAGTCTTTCCAGTATAACATTCAAGACCTTCGCATTGGCCTTTTAAGTTTGTTGAATGGCCAGAAGTCGCACGGAGCCAAATAAGGTGGTAGCGAAACGAGTCGAGTTTTTGACAAAAAAGTCGCGAAGAACCAATTTAGTATGACATGGTGCATTATCGTGATAGAAGAACCAAGAGTTTATAAATATGTGTATTAAAATATGTGTAACTCAGGGATTATTAAACTTTTTGACAAACAGACGTTTGACAAATGTTTAATGACAATTTCACCTTTTGATTGATATATATATATATTTATATATATATATATATATATATATATATATATATATATATATATAATGTCATTACTATTCAATATACGCCTTTATTCAATCAGTGACATCTACCACCTAAATGTCGACTCCAATAATTCGACTCCACACAACAATCACAGCATTAGTTTATTGTACGTTTAATGAATATATGTTTGATCAACATTCTATTACATTCTAAAATCAAAGGATTCTATCCTTTATTAAATTAATTGTTAATATATTTTTTTATTTTAAGTTGTATTTTTAATGGTCTTTTTTAGATATAATAAAAAAAATATATTTATATAGTGCGTTAATATTTATATTAGTTTGAATGATGATAATAAGCAGATATCGAGTGTATTTCAAATAAAGGGTAACATTTAAAAAATATAGCATACGTATTTGACATGACAAAATTGGGGAATTTAATCCCTTCAATGGATACACGTTCCGGATTATGATTGTGTATAACCAAAAACCACCCTTCGGTCTTAAATTTGAACGATGATAAAAACAAGACATTATTAATATACAAATAACTATATGAAACAATTAATATTCATGAATATTGAAGAAAAAATCGTTGAAGCTATGAATTTTATTACACAAAAAAACACGGAGCGTTATCGATTTTAATATATTTTAATATATTATAATATATTTTAATATATTATAATCGGTAAATATTTTGAATGCACATTTTCACGTTGGTTTATTGTCAAATAAAAACCAATTTATTATGTACAAATTAAAGGATTGTTGTATACGAGTTTTTTCAGTTTGAAGTAGTGATTTTCAAACTTATTTTATCTATCACCTTTTTTACAGAAAAATATATTTTTCAATGCCCTATGAAAATATATATTTTTTTTAATTTTGATAGCAATAAATAGCTCACAAATACATTTATATCTATCATCACCCCCTCTGTATTGTTTTTGCACCCACTTTGGAAATCTGTGATTTAAAGCAATAATTGAAAGCATGCGATGACAAAAAGGTTCTATACTGAAAATCTAAAGGTTTGATGTCTTTTGTAAAAATTTTCTAGCTGAAAAATATGACCATATTTAATAATATTTCAATATTTTTATTTTACAATTTAATCAAAATGAATTGACACATCATTTCTGCATACGTTCAATTATTCTGATTAAATTAATTAGTTTATTAGTTAGTAAATCTCTTCAATTTTGATTCTCATTTGATTGAATTAAAATAATTTGCAAATACATATATTTTTTAATCGTCATAAATATAAAAAAGAAAGGAAGTGCGATTTTTTTCAATAGATTTACGATCACATCAATCTTATATAAGAACTTGCAAAACGGTCTAAATATTCACTATTATATTATGTAATGTAAACTTATCGGTGAAATCTAAATAACAAGATAAAAAAAATAGATTCTAAAGTCTAGTTTCGCCTTTTGTGCGTCATCAGTGAAAGATTCAAAACATTGGATCGTTTCTGTTGTACAAATAGAAAAAAAAATTAAAAAAATCACCGTAAGAAATATTTACCCATTATGATTTAAATTTTTAACGAGTGATAAACGTTAAGCAATCGTTATAATATAACTTTTCGATAAAAATTAATCGATTCATCTTTCACTGCAATTACTTTCCAGATATTCTGAAGAATGTTCTTCAAAAACTTTACTCAAATATATATATATATATATATATATATATATATATATATATATATATATATATATATATATGAGCTGTTTTCTTTGAATATGGTTTAAGTCACTTTAAAGTAATTATATTTATAATTTCATTAACTATGTAAATTCACATTACAAAACGATTAAAATTTTGAATATTTCTTTGAGAACTGTTTATAGATTGAAAGCTCATAGCATATTGCATTCTATATTATCATTTATTAACTTTTTGTAAAAAATAGACTTGCACATTTTCTAAGAAAACGGCTCATATTTTTCAGATTTCAGATATATAATAATAATCTTTTGATTGAATAAAATATTACAATCTCATGTGAATTCAATGAAGAAAACATTGAATATCTCTATTATATTAAAAAAAAGTTTTATTGCGTGTATGTATTATATATATATATATATATATATATATATATATATATATATATATGATAATTTAGTGGTAACAAATTTCTGACAAATCAACTCACGACCTAGTGACGTGATTAAAAAAAATATTTATACACTTAAATGGTCAATAATGATGGCTTTTACATGACAAATATTCATATATTAATTGTATAAATAAACGTATATGAAAAGTACATTAATAATAATTGCAAAGTGCATGGGTAGCCGTTGACGATGATGCGTTGCAACAGTGATGAGTATGGGCGCCGCTTCGCTGTAGCGTCGCGTCGCATGATGGAGCTCGTTTCGCGCTCACCCGCATCAGCCTTCTGGCCAGGGGTGCATTCGCGACGGGGTAGCATCACGGAGCCGCATTATTGTACTTGCAAATAGTGATCGCTGCCGACTTGGACCCCCCTTGTGGCTATAAAAGGCGGCGGTAATCGGAGCCGCAGTCACTCCAGGAATAGAATTTGGGGGCGGGGGCGGCGGCGAGTGGGGCAAGTGGCCTGTTCGACGATTCAACCGTGTTGAGTCGACAGTCGAGCCGAGCCCGGCACCGGAGCGCCGCAAAAGCCATCGCCATGTCTTCTTCAACAGTGGCCAAGACGTCCAAATATTCTTACCGGTCGACCGGCGGTGGCACAGCCGACGTCAGCATCGAATACAGCGCCGACCTGAGCGCTCTCTCCAGATTGGAGGTGTGTGCGTCACGCTCTCTCTATTTATCTCACTCTCTCATTCTCTCTCTCTCTCTCTCTCTCTCTCTCTCTTTGCGTGCTTCAAAAAAATATCAATTCAAGTGCTTCGAACAGTGCTAACATCCCATAATGAGTATCAGTGGCCGACAAGACTACCATAATTGAACAGTGATGCCAATTGTGTATATTTTACATAATCCAACCTCGCATGCATGGCATATATATAGGATATTTTTGCTATCACAGTGAATAAATTCATATCAAAATAATACAGATAGTGATATATTATCTAACTTAAGGTTGGAACTTATCAATGGATAAATATCCTAAGCATCTCATATTTTGTATTCTCTAATGTCTCTTGATACTATCAACGTATAGTGAATAATAACAATTACTAATGTGGATATTGAGCAATTGTATTTAGATATCTTTTATAAATGTCTATAAACATGATGTTGAACATAGTCATAAATTAACATTTGAATATTTGATAGTGATACAAAATTGCACTTTGAAACTGATAACAATTCAGTGTTTAAACAAACTATCCAGTTTAGATTTTGATTTACAATGAAAGAATAAAACAAAATTACTTCATTAATAGCAAATTTAAGAAATGAATTTTCATTTTATAAACAACCAAATCTAACGTGAACAAATATCAACTTGTTCAAAATTATGTGTACTTATATATATATATATATATTTAATACAAATAACTACCTGAACAATGACATAAATTTAAAGATTTATGTCGTTAATACTGTGATTTGGATGTTATTATATAATAATATAATTAATAGGAAGAGAGACTAATATTTATATGAAAATTGATATTTAATCATAATCATACATTTTGGATTATAGTGTATACATATTTATATAGTGAAATATATATTTTTAACCAATTTACACATAAGAAAACAGTGTTATTAATTATGTTTTATTTTTAATTTTTAGGACAAGATCCGTCTTTTACATGACGATCTCGAATCCGAAAGAGAGTTGCGCCAGAGGGTAAGATAAAAAATATATAAACACTTACTTTTACTATTTTTTTTTCTAATTTCATTACAGCCTTCCGCTGTAATATGGACCGACGTTCACAGTCAATGAAATGGCGGTTTGCTTAAAATTTTGGCACGCTTTGCTGAAAAAAAACAAAGAAAAAAAGTGTCACTGAAAAAGACATGAAATTCGCGACACACGTGCTCTCAACTTCATAAACAATTATGCAATATACGAGTCAAGGCCAAAGAACACACACACATATCATATATATATATATATATATATATATATATATATATATAAATCACTTAAAAATAAAAACGATATCTTGAGAGAATTTTATTTTTTACTAATTCTATTTTTTTTTCATATTAATAAAAAATATATTTTTAAATAAAACAAATTTTCTGAAAAAGACACCGAATCGACTACACCACTGTCGCGCCCATGTACGGTTAGATATCGCATTTCTCCAAACTTCTATAATTATTTTCATTTAATTTGACATTAAATCATACATATTTTTGTTTTCGAATAGCTTAAAAAATATTTATAAAGATGGAAATACTAAAAAAAACGTATCGTATTTAATAAGGAATTTTCGATGCAATTCTGTAATTCGATATCATTAACATGCACACACATACAAACACACACACACACACACATATATATATATATATATATATATATATATATATATATATATCAATTTTATATTATTATATATGAAACAATTCAATTCTAGTATTTTTCGTTTGAAACCAGTATAAAACAAAAACAGAATATTCATTTTGTCAATAATTTTAATTGAAATCGCGCATATTTCGTTTAAAATATTTATTATTTATTGTGTTATAATATAATTAAAAAAATGATTTTATATGACGTAGATTTTAAATTGATATAATTCATATTAAAAATATTGTAAAGTGAAATGTATATATGTATATGAAATGTTTGTTTAATATATACATATAAATATATATATATATATATATATATATATATATATATATAAATATATATATATATATATATATATATATATATATATATATATATATATATATATATATATATATATATATATATATAGGCATTATTCAAAATTAATAAGTAGATTGACGATGTGTGTATGTATTTTTCTGTTTATCGGATAGAGGGTGAGTAATACGGTATTCCGTAGTTGTCACTGCATGAAAAGGGTGGATCCGTGTGTGCTTTGGTAACGATGGGCGGGCAGGTGTCGTCGGGTGGGCGTTTTATAGGCGCCCGTTCTACAAATAGCTGTCGCATACCTCCACTTTTTGGCTTGAATGTGGGCCAAGTTGCTCCGGGCAAAAACTGAAAAATAAATTTCTGAAATAAAAGAAACAGAAAATTTCTTTTTTTATTTTATTATACATACATACATATATATATATATATATATATATATATATATATATATATATTCTTTTACCATACCACTGTTCTGTTTGAGAAAACATAATAATCGCGGCATTTTTGGCGCGTGACGCGCGCACGCACACACACACACACACGCGCGCGCGCGTGCGCGTGCGTGTTTCCACTCGAATGTCGGAATACTAATTTTGTCATCGGACTGAACGATATCACTTACACAACAACATTCTTTTTTTCATACTTTTCCCCAGTCTTTTATCATTCTATCACAATATGGCCGACAGTAGACGACGAACAATAGATTTAATTTTTATACCATATGACGTATAATACGTATATATATGTGTGTATATATATATATATATATATATATATATATATATATATATATATATATATATATATATATAGAACAAAAGAAAAATACTTTTATGGTAAATAAAATTGAAATTTCACTACATGAAAGAAAACAAATATATTGCAATATACCAAGCGCTTGCATTGAAATGTTGCGCTTTGTTCATATTTTAATTAATGCAACGTGCAAAATTCTACTGCATATATAAAATGAATTTTTTTATGTATTGTCAACTGTGAACGTAGGTAACAAAAAATGTTATTAGCAAACTGATGTTGGAACATTCGGTATTTTTGATTTTTTTATATTGCAATATTGCATCTTAGAAATATATACACTTTTCTAAACCTTTCTTTATAATTAACCTGTTAACCGAACGCTCTTACTTTAAATTGTATATATACAACTTTGTCCTTTAGAATATACTAATAGTTTTTTTTAAATTATTGTTTTCAATAAATTAAAAGACACCGATACGAATTTTTATATTATAAGACGTCCTTTTTGTTGTTGTGTACTTTGAAAACGTTATCGCTGCACTTTCGTTGGACGTATGTATATGTCCTGCTGGGAAAACAGGTTAATGTTATAATTAGCAGTATATTAAAATAAATTATGATTACATATAATGAATATTTATGATTTTAAAATGTGATATAGTAGATTTTTCAAATTATTCATAATTAAAAATATTAGATAGTAATAATTTTAATTATATTAAATTTCACATAGTCGATTGATAAATCGAGAATAAAAATGTGAAAGTTGTATTTTTATTTAATTGTATGATTTAAATGGCATCTATAGAAATTTTTAAATATTAAATAAAATATATTTAAAAAATATTAATAATTATAATATATGAATTTCAGATCGAAAGGGAAAAAGCCGACCTTAGCGTTCAAGTGATCCAACTTTCTGAACGACTCGAAGAAGCCGAAGGTGGTGCTGAAAGTCAGGTATAAAAAAATAAATAAATAAACACGACAATATTTAATACAATTAATACACTTATTTTATTATTTCACATGATATTTTTAATATTATTTCACGGACACACATGCACGCACGCACGCACACACACATACACTATTGTGTATGTGTGTGTATGTTTATATATATATATATATATATATATATATATATATATATATATATATATATATATATATATATACAATTTCGACACACATTTTTCAATTCGAATAGTTCGGTTAAAAAAGGTATATATATATTCTTATATATAAAAAAATAAAAATATACATATATATTAAAATTTAAATGTGGCAATTAATCAATGATTAATTAATTAAATCATATACAAATATAAAAGTATACTTATAAAATATTCCAAACTCATGATTACACATTTCTTATGCTGCAATTTTGCGATATATTTAAATATATTTATTTATATTGTAATTTTTATTTGTATTTATTTTTTTATTATTTTGCTAGCGAAATTATTATTGCGATTTTGTGCTAAATTTGCGACGAAAATTAATTATAATTAATTTTAAAGTTGTATAATTGTCATAATAATAATAATAAAATATAATCTAAAAATTGAACAATCAGATAATTTAATTGGAAAAAACACCAACACACACAATATTTATGCTTCAATTTCGATTATTAAAATAATAATAATAAAAAATAATGAAAATATATTTTGATTTATAAATAAATTAATAGTAATAAAATGAGATAAAAACGAGCTATAATATAATTCGAATTTTAATTAAATTAAAATAAAATATATTATAATAAATATGGACTCATTTTAATCATTCATTATTTGCCCGTATTTTCCATTTTTTACAAACATATAAAAATAATACACAATACAAATGATCGAATAAATTTACCGTTCAGAATTATTGAATTATATTAATAATTTATAATCGACGACTTTCATTACAATTATTATTTTTGCGAATTTATCTCGAAAAGTACTTTTAATTATAAATGCATCGATTAATAAGTAACTCTTATAGACCTGAAATTTTGATTTATTTACTTGTTATTGATTTATTTTTCACAGAATTAAATTGCCTACTTTATTTTTAATAGTAATCTATCGAAATATCTTAATATTATTATATTAAAAAAAATTTTTTTTTTAGAACTCAAATTCAAAACTAATAAAAAATTTTTTTTCATATTTTTAAAAATATTTTTTATTTAAAAAATGTTATGAATTTGAGTTGTGTTATTTTATAGGAAAATTGGTTTAAGAAAATCTTTAATTCTTATGACAAGATTTAAGTGTATATAATTTAACGACTCAATTTTTTTTATTTACAGAAATTTAATCAATCAAAAAGCTCATAATTTATATTTAAAATTTTATCAAATTATATAATTTTCAAGATAATATTTTTTTTGTGATATGTATTTTTATATATTTTTTTTTCTTTGAAGCTTTTCGAGATAGAGTCGTAAAATCGATGTGACCAGTCGACATCGATTGATTAAAATGTTGATTAATTATTTCTAAATTTCAGTTCGAGATCAACAGAAAGCGCGACACTGAACTAGGAAAGCTTCGTAAACTCCTCGAAGATGTCCATCTCGAATCTGAAGAGACAGCCCACCTTCTCAAGAAGAAGCATCAGGAGATTGTCGTCGATTTCCAGGAACAGATCGACTCCTTGACCAAGGCAAAGAATAGGTGTGAGCCAACAACATACAAATAAAATATAATCATTTATATATATATATATATATATATATATATATTTATATATGTATATATATATATATATATATATATATATATATATATATATTTATATATGTATATATATATATATATATATATATATATTTATATATGTATATATATATATATATATATATATTTATATATGTATATATATATATATATATATTTATATATGTATGTGTATATATATATATATATATATATATATATATATATATATATATATATATAATAAGTTTTAGGATAAAACAGTTTAATAAGTTTTAGAATAAAACAAATTATAAGTAAACGTTGAAAATATGACAAATTTCTTCATACATTGCAAAGTAAATTTTATTCCATACTTTTGCATGAATCAATTTATTTGTTATTTTTATTTGTATGAAAATTGTCGTTTTCTTCTTTACTTATTACAAAATACGCTCATCATATTAAAAGACTATTAAATATATATATATATATATATATATATATATATATATATATAAATTGAATAATCAAAAAAAACTTATATGCTAAAAAAGAAGAAAACATCCGTTTGTTAAAAGAAATATATATATTCATATAAAAACACACAAGTACACAAAAACATACTACAATGTTTATTAAAATATATTATATATGTGCTATTTGCGATGTACTATTTATTTAATTTCTGTTATAGTTTGTGTGGTATTGATCAAATATTTAAAAAAATATATAAAAATATTTGATTAATATTTAGAACAAAAAAGAATGATGCGATTAATATTATAAAAATATTTTGATGTAATATTTATGTTTTTTTTACCAAAATTATGCTTTTTAAACAAATCGATGTTTAATTTTTTTTTAATGCGATATAATTATTTAGCATTATGTATATATATTCATATATATATTAATTTTTCTTATTTTAAAATAATTTTCTTATTTATTATTAAATATTTGCGATCTTTTTTTAATGCAGATATTTGGCAGGTAAAAGATTGCGTTGTTTTATTATTCGAGGACAAATTGCGTTTCACTTTTATAAGTTAATGCACTTTAAAAATCGATTTAAAATTCTATTTGGGTCTATTTTGAAGTATTTATTTGGCAAGTATAAAAGCAAGCAAGAATATATATATATATATATATATATATATATATATATATATATATATATACTTATATATATATATATATATATACTTATATATATATATATATATATATATATATATATATATACTTATATATATATATATATATATATATATATATATAAATATATATATATATATATATAAATTTGTGCGAGTCGAGCTTTACACACAATATATACAAATACACAAATACGTATACCATATACACTCACACACGTGTAAAATTAAAAATGATTTAAATGTAATAAAAATTATATTATTACTTATAATCAATAAATTATTAAAATATAATATATTCTACTACATAAAAATAAGATATATAAATAAGAATAATGATTAATCTGATATAAAAAACTAAATATTAAACCAAGAAATAATTTATAAAAATATTATATATATATATATATATATATATATATATATATATATATATATATTAAAATAACAAGTTAAAATTATTTTCACTTAAATAAAAATGAGAAAAAAAACCATGTTATTTAATCGTTTAAATTAAATATATAAGTGATTTTCAATCTTAGATTTATTGAACATATTCAGCTAACATTTTTCTCATAGTAAACTTATTGTTTCCATTTCAATATCAATAGTAAAGTGTTAATGTTCGACGGTACATTCTTTGAGAATCACTCATGTATGATAAATAAGGAGAGTTTCTTATTTTGGAATTTGAAAATAAGATTTAAAAATTATATACAGTTTAATAAAAGACTGATTCGAATTGAGAAACGTCTTTGTATTTAATTTCGTGTATTTGTAATGTAAAAAAATCAATCCAAAATTATAGAACGGACAAGGAAAAATCCAAATTCCAAGCCGAAGTATACGAATTGCTCGCCCAAGTTGAGACCGTAACCAAGGAGCGTTTGATCAGCGTGAAGCATTCCGAAAAATTGGAAATCTCAATCAACGAGCTGAACATCAAAATCGAAGAGTTGAACCGCACCATCGTTGACATCACATCGCACAAGACCCGTCTGTCTCAAGAAAATATCGAACTGGTCAAGGAAGTGCAGGATTTGAAGGTGCATAAAATTTATTACTATTATTTTTGTTTAAAATTTTCTATTATTAAAAAAAGTAACACATTTTTTGTATTTTTTTTTAGGTGAACATTGAAAGCATTGTGTACACAAAATCACAATTGATTAGCCAACTTGAAGATGCTCGCAGACGTCTTGAGGATGATGATCGTCGTCGTCAAGTGCTCGAAGCATCACTTCATCAGGTAATTTTAATATTATATTTCTAACAACTTCTAATAGTAATAATACTCTGATTTTATTTGATTATCTCATTAATTTTTATTTGAATAGAATGGTTTAAACTATATTAATTAAATTGTCTTCGACCCTTTCCGAAATAACTTAATTTAATGTTCAAAACTCCAATGGTATGAATCAGCCATTATGGGAATTTCATCATTAGAATGCTTTTGGCATCTTAATGTATTGATTATTAAACCAATCATGTTCGTAAACATGTCTAATATGTTTCATTTAACATTCCGATGAAATGTTGCACCGTCGGATTGGAGATGATAATTGATTATTGATTACTCATATGCTACATAATACTGAAACTATAACATCAATCATACAGTATTTAGAAAATAATGAAATTTCTCTATCCAATTCAAAAAATTACTTTATTTCTTTTACAAACTTGACCTGTGTCGAGTTCAAAATATTCTATAGGAATAGAAACGATAATTTTAATTATTATTTTTCAAAATATTTTTTTAGGTGGAAATTGATTTGGAATCTGTGCGTGTGCAATTGGAAGAGGAGTCCGAGGCTCGGCTCGACCTCGAGAGGCAGCTGGTTAAGGCCAACAGTGAAACCCAGCAATGGCGCTGTAAATATGAGGCCGAAGCTGCAGCACGTGCTGAAGAAATCGAAGAGATCCGTCGCAAGTACTCCGCTCGCATCCAAGAACAAGAGGAACAAATTGAGACCCTCCTCGTCAAGATCAACAACGTTGAGAAGCAGAAGTCTCGTCTCCAAAGCGAGGTAAGAGATACGACTGTTAAAGCTATAAAATAGTTACACTTGTTATATTTTGAAATTATTTTTCAATATAAACAAATCTCAACGTTCAATATTTTGATTATAATCAGGTCGAAATTCTCATCATCGATTTGGAGAAGGCCAACAACACTGCACGCGATTTGCAGAAACGCACTGAACAACTCGAACGCATCAACATTGAAATCAAGACCCGCTTGGAAGAAACTGTACAACTGTATGAACAATCCCAGAGAGACTTGCGCAACAAGCAAACTGAAATCCAACGCATCAGCCATGAATTGGATAAGACCAGGGAACAAAAGGATAGCTTGGCCAGGGATAACAAGAAACTTACTGGTAATTAATTAATTGCTTGTATTTAATTTACATCGCGTTTCATTATTATCGGACATTGATTATTATTATGTTCAATTTGCACGATGATTCAGACGATTTGCACGATGCTCGCAATCAGTTGACCGACTTGACACGTCGTCTCCATGAATTGGAATTGGAACTCCGTCGCTTGGAGAATGAACGTGAAGAATTGACCGCCGCTTACAAGGAAGCTGAAGCTGTAAGTTTTTCTTTTTCTTTTCAAGTCGAGATTTTTCACTTAAATTAATGCTATAAATTATTTTTAAAGGGCCGTAAAGCTGAAGAGCAACGCGCTCAACGCTTGGCTGCTGAATTGGGTCAATTCCGTCATGAGGCTGAACGTCGCATCCAAGAGAAGGAAGAAGAAATTGAAGCCATCCGGTAAGTGACGAATTCTATTAGAAAGTATTTAAAATATTTGAATAGTTGAAATTTTCGATTACACATATTAATGTTTAATCATTGCGAACTCATAATAATTCAACTATAATAATTATGTTAACTTTTCTTTTGAAATGAAACATGTGGCGTTTGATTGTCTAAATATTTGACATAATTTTCTTTGTTTTTTTTTTATTATTTTAATTTAAATATTTAATGTCTAAATTTAGAAATATAATACTTAATATTTATAATAGTTTGATAAATTTATATTTTAAGATCGGTTAATTAGAAAACGATTTCACTTACTATGACGTTAAATTATATTTTGAACAATGAGTAATATAATCAAAGTTGCATTACAAGAAAACACAAAAGTTTAGTCACAATATTTTTAGTACATTGATAAGCAAATATAATATATATATATATATTGTATGTTATATATGAGATTCGTGCCAGAAACAAAATTCTCAAAACAAAGTTTACATGTACCACAACAAAACAAACATTTTTTTCGGCATCTTCACGTTATATATATAATTTATTTTTTAATTCATAAGACTTGGCACTTGACACACATTCGAATATGTTCCGTACTGAAATTAGAAAAATCTAATTATAAAGTATTAAGTAACTGAAAGATTTGATTGCGACGACAATGTTGCATACTGTCCAGTGATGTCCCTTGGTTCTAATTCTAGCATCAGTACGGGCTGCAAATAGACATATGCGACCATTGGTCCACTCGAAAATGTGCGTCATTTTCGCATCGACACATCAAGGTTATGAAAATCATATTTATGCCAAAGTTTGGTATATTCGCCCGTTTAGTTGTGGCCGGTTTAACATTGCCGAAAGATGGGTGGAGCGGTAAAGGCTACCAAAAAATGGGAGAAACCACCGACATCAATTTATGAGAACAACTATGGTTACGGTATAAACTATTACCAACCGATGATCGATTATATAAACGCAAAAGAAAAAGGTATGGCACCTCCCCCTCCACATATACCATGGACCAACGAAAGGGCATTGTCTCCTTATAGACCTGGGAATCTAGTACACAGTTATAGTAACCAAGATCTTAAACGGCTCACCGAACAAACTTCACAACGAGCCAAGGAGGAGTTGTCTCAATTTAAAATAGCCAAGCGTTCCGGATTCTCAGTGTGCAAAGTTGCCGCTGCAGCCAACGTCAAGAAGCACGTCCGGATAGAGAGTGCCATCGATAACACTCATAAAAAGATTGTTCGAAGAAACCTAGAAACCCGCAAAGAAGAAGCTAGAGAAAAGATGGATCATATGAAGAAAGAAATTGAAAAAATGGAAGAGGCCACGGTTGAAGCGGCATTGCAATCGGCAGCCAAATTCCTTAGAGGCAAATCGGCCAAAGCTATCGAAGCGACCCTTTTAACGGAGAGCATAAAAAATATTTCTTCGTCTACCGAAATGGATATAAAATCATTTCAACGAAATCAAATTTTTAATACTCACGATTCTAAAGCACATACGCAATTGATGAATAGAAGAATTCAGCAGCAAAACGAAAACGAATTTCTCAAACCTTTAGATAATTTAAAAGTCGAATTAAAATCGTTCGATAATAAAAATAGCACTTACTTTTTAGACAAGAGGTGATCTTATGTTTTAAATTAAAAGAAAAATTGTATTGAAAAAAATAATTACCTATTTTATTATTTCACAGCAAACAGACCAGCATTGAAATTGAACAATTGAACGCTCGCGTCGTTGAAGCCGAAACTAAGTTGAAGACCGAAGTAACTCGCATCAAGAAGAAGTTGCAGATCCAAATCACAGAACTCGAACTTTCATTGGATGTCGCCAACAAGAACAACATTGATTTGCAGAAGACCATCAAGAAACAATCTCTTCAGGTATATTATAATACATCATTTTAATAACTTATGACTTTAAGATGATATAAATGTGTATTTTGTTATATATTCATATTATTTTTCAGCTCACCGAATTGCAAGCTCACTATGATGAAATTCAGAGACAACTCCAAGTTACATTGGATCAATTTGGCATTGCTCAACGTCGTATCCAATCTCTCACTGGTGAAATTGAAGAAGTCCGCGGTAACTATGAAGCTGTAAGTATAATTAGACGTTAAAAATAATTGTGGTTATTTATAGACGGCTATTTTAGTACAGAATGAGATCGTATTCACGTCCGACAAATTGAGTACACGTTTTCTTTTTTTTTTTTTTCTATTTAGTCTCTCCGTGCCAAGAGAACTGTTGAACAACAATACGAAGAGTCCCAGACCCGTATTAACGAATTAACTGTTATCAACGTCAACTTGGCCAGCAGCAAATCAAAGATTGAACAGGAACTTGCCACCGTTGCTGCCGATTATGATGAAATTACCAAGGAGTTGAGAGTCAGTGATGAAAGATACCAACGTGTACAGGTACGAAGAAAACTATAATTTTTAACATTAATTTTGTTGTTTTTCAATCAATTAAAAATTAATTCTATTGTGCAGACCGAGCTCAAGCACACAGTTGAAATTTTGCACGAAGAACAGGAAAGAATCGTTAAGATTGAGGCTATCAAGAAGTCTCTGGAGATTGAAGTTAAGGTAAGCATTTACAAAATATTTGAATTATCATTATTTATCATTAGGATATTTCTAATATGTATAAATATTTTATAGAACTTATCCGTCCGCCTCGAAGAAGTCGAAGCCAATGCCATTGTTGGAGGCAAACGCATCATCAGCAAACTCGAAGCTCGCATGCGAGACCTTGAGCTCGAATTGGACGAAGAGAAGAGGCGACATTCAGAAACCATCAAGATTTTACGCAAAAAGGAACGCACCGTCAAAGAGGCACTCATCCAATGCGAGGAAGACCAGAAGAACATTGCTTTACTCCAAGACTCCCTCGAAAAGAGCAGCCAGAAAGTCTGCATTTACAAACGACAATTGCAAGAACAGGTATTGATTTCATCTATACTTTTTCTTCATAGTTATCATCATCATCGTCATCGTCGGCGGCATTATTTCATATGGTATTTTTATTTTTTTCAGGAGGGTGTATCTCAACAGAGCGTCACACGTGTACGTCGCTTCCAGCGTGAACTTGAAGCAGCTGAAGATCGTGCAGACACTGCTGAAAGCAACTTGTCACTGATCCGTGCCAAACATCGCACTTTCGTCACCACATCCACAGTGCCCGGTTCTCAAGTATACCTTGTTCAGGAGTCCACCAGGACCATCACCGAATAAATAAATCAATCGCCATAACAAACACTACCATAAATCAGATCCCAGAAATACCCAGCATCACATCGCACACACAATAGCAATCGATTCATCACCAACATGACACTCATGCACGCACATACTTAATAATAAAGTAAGCACAGACCATACAACATCTTTATCCATCAAGGGACATTATTATTATTGATACTATATTTGCAACGAGTGCAATTTTAATATACGTATACAAAAAAAATATGAAGAGAAATTTCTATTTGTATTGTTATTTTTATTTGTTATTATTTTTTATTATGCTTATTTTGATAGAGGCGCACAAACACTGAGGCTTTTTTTCTTTTTTTCATATATTAATGATATATAATATTATTATTATTTAATATTTATTAAGAAAAAAAAGATATATCATAATCTTGGAAACTAGACTGATTCGTCGAACTGTAAAACTTTGAGCTTCTGCTTAAGATTGTGGTCATGATGTTAAAAAATGCCACTTTCGTTGGTTTTCGTTGAATGCGTTCTAAATCATTTATAATAATAAAAATAAAAAAAAAACCACAGGAGACATTATATTTCGACGGCCATTTATTTGGCTATTAGCATTTCCATCACCAACAATGTATGACGTATTGATAAGTGAAATCGCAGTTTATATTTAAAAAAATGTGCCTTATTGTCTATGATAATAATTATATATTTAATAAATGTTTTTAAATGAAAACTCATTATGTTTTTCTTTATATAGTATTAGTTTGATATCATAAAAATTTAAAGTAATAAATAATTTATTTCATGATTAATGGTATCTCTCAGCGACAGTTTATCTGATCATTTTTTTCAGTTTTAGTTGACTGATATAAATTATTAATTAAAAAAATATTCCTTTTATACTACTGTGATCAAAAAGTAAGGTGAAATTATTTTTTAAAACTCTGGTTCTATTCTGGTCAATAACATTTGCTAAGCGTCTGTTTGTCAAAAGGTTTAATTATCTTCATCACGATAATGCACCATATCATATAGTATCGGTTACTGTATTCGCTCGATTTGGCTCCGTGCCACTTCTGGCTATTCAGCAAACTTAAAAGGCCAACGCAGGGATGCCGTTTTTACACGATTGAAGAGATAAAAACCGAATCGAAAAAGGTATTAAAGGCTATATCGGAAAAAGACTATTCCGACCGTTTCGAAGACTGTTGCAAAAAGTTGGAAAAAGTGCATTTTATCGGACGGCATTACTTTGTAGTATATGGTATAAAATATTTTCAGGTTTTGAAATTTCAGAAAATAAAGTCCAATACAAACTATAAGGAAGTGAAAAAAAACAAACACACGACATATTTTTCCAAAAAAATAATTTATTCTTCTACAATTAAATCTCCATATTTAATAATCAATTGAAATTTCATCACATTTACCCAACGAGATTGCAAAATGCCATTCGGTAAAATATGACTTACTAAATTTTTTTGATCGTGTTTTCTTTCCTCATTATTAATATTGCTCGAATTTCTATACGTCGTTTTCAGATCATACTTTGCAGGTACCAAAAGTACTTACAAATAATTAATTTACTTTATTAATATCGATCAAAAAAAATGTTCAGGTAAATGCTCAACTATTAAAATAAACTTTTTTTTAATTTATTACGGTAACTATATTATTTAATTTAACTTGGGTACATCATCATGCTAATTTAAGATATAAGACAATAGTTTTTTTTTTTTTTTTTTTTTTAGTAAAATATCGTACTTCAACTCAAATAATGTTACAATTGATTAGCGTTATTTTTATTTTAATGTGTTGGATCCTTTTTAAAATAGTATTTTTATTCGTTATAAAGAGTTAATAAAAAAAATATAATATAAATATATTAAGATATCAGAATAATAGATTTTTTTGCGTTGTAACACTTTTCATGCTGAAGTCCAATATATTTATTAAATTATGATAATTATTGTTGACATTTATATAACAGTGATATTCAACATTGATTTGACATTTTTCAAATATATTAAATAATGTTAATACATAAGAAAAAATAGAAATTATTTCATGATTAATATTTTTTTATATATCTGAAAAAAAATATATATGTAATGAAATTTCTACATAATAATATTAGATTAATTACTGTATATTTTTTTACTGTAATAATGATTGATTAATTCAATTGACTATCTGCATTTACAGTAACGACAAACAATTGACTATTTACTCGTAGATTAAGTGCAAATATAATTCTTTTTATTATATATATATATTTATATATATATATATATATATATATATATATATACAAAGTTATATCAAACACATGACTATTTTTTACTAATTACACACACACACACAAAAATGTATAAAACTTTTACATATGTTCGTGCAAAAAAGAACACTGTTAGTCGTCACTTTTAGGTACAGATAGTTAAATATTTAAATAATTTAGTGTGTGTGTCTTTCTAGGCTTTAAAAAAATCAATAATCAATATAATTATTATGTTTGAAATAATAGAATTGAGAACACGCGTATGATTTTTTTACATTAACGATAAAATATAATGGTAATAAAATAGTACTACTAATAATACTAACAATTAAATTCGCTTAGTCGACGTTAAATTGGAACATTTTCTTGTTTAGCGTCGACTTAAAAGTACGTATTTTTCACATATATCTTTTTTGGCACAGCAATATTGAAAGTACTTATCAGCGATAATTATTCTTTACAACAATAAATAGTAAAATGTAAATAAATTTATATTTTATTCATATATTTTAAATGATATGATATTAAGTGATTCCTAAATTTAGAATTGCCAATGAACGTTAACTAAATCTTAGAGAAACGATGATTATCAAATATTGATAAATTTCTAAAAAATAAAAAAAAATCAAAACTGGTGCAAATATTATATATATATATATATATATATATATATATATATATATATATATATATATATTGAGTTCTATTTTAGATTATGTTCACATATCGAACTCATAAAAAAAATTATTCAATTGAAATAAAATTGAATAAATTTTTATTCATAGTCATAAACTAAATAAAATTTATTCAATTGAAAAATATTAATATTAAATTTAATTAATAAAGTTTCACGAGTTCAAAACCGTTCATTTAATAAATATTAAAATCAATAATCCAAATCACGTTTTACAATATACAAATTGGAAAAAAATATCGGCTACAAGCTTTAATGATACAGAAATCCATTTTAGGTCACATAATTTCAAAAATTAATTTAATAAATAAATATAATTATAAAAAAATCTTTTCATAAAATAATACAAATATTTAGCTTACTTTTTATATTGCATGATTTAGAAAAGCTGCGTGTGACTCGAGTGTCTAAAGTTGAGCGCGTTTGAACTATACAAAATAAAAATATTATTTAATTATTATTATTATTATTTAATTTTATTTTTTAGACATTTGCCAAAATAATTAAACAGAAAGAACAAAGTTAGGTCAGAGAAAAAAATCGAAAAATATTTGTTTTAAATATTTGTAACGCACATACTAGAATAATTATTAACTAATTTAATTCATTATTTTTATATTCTCAATCAAAGATTTACTCGGACGGTGTTTTTATTTTCACGACATTACTTTATATGTATCAAAAATGGTTGTATATACACAATCAAACATGCTCAGAAAATTCTATAAATTTATTTAGAAAATTAATTTATTATTTTTCCTTTTGTGTTTATTTTCTATATTAAAAATTTCAGTCACAAGTCAATGATTTTTTTTTAACTTTGATTATTTACTAATCACTCAATAAAAAAAGTATATTCGTATTATTTTAATGACATCATTGGACTAAAATCATTTTTAATATAATATCAAACGAGATGATTGATTGTGCATTCACAGCCTTAATATTTGAAGAGTTATGGAGTTTATAAAATATTATACAATAACAATTTTGAGCTTTTGTATATTTCACAGTGGCGTTTTGTGATATTTGACAATGAATTGCATAATTATAAATATTTATATTATTTCCATAAAATGCATATATAGATTAACGGAATATAAAATATTTAAAATATGCAATTATTAATGAAGCATTATCCTTTTATTTTGAATATATACTTTTTTTACATATCTAGAAAGTTATTTTAGTTAAAAAAATCACAAATGCACACCACTGTTACACGATGAAACTGTAATGAATATCAAAAGTGTATCAAAATTTCACTACAACTCCATACAAGCATAGAAATTTATTTAATTATTATATATATTTTTTTTCTTTTCATATTTATATTAAAGGAGGGAAAAGTTCTTATTAAATACATATAAATATTTAACTAAATTTCATATTAACATCATGAACACTTAATTTACACACACACACACACACACACACACACATATATATTTATATATATATATATATATATATATATTAAAATACACATTTAAGGAAATTAAATTTTCATTCTAACGATAATTCACAATTTTAAAAGATATGAATGATATCTATCAGTCATGAACGTTTAATAATATATTTTTATTATTTTGACATTAATATTAAACGTTTTCAACCTCGTTTATTATTTTTTTATATATATCAAAAATATTTCGATTTTACATTAACACAAGGCGTTTTGCAATTTTTATTACTGCTGTTAAATATGCGTTATTTTTTTAATTATATTAATTTATAATAAATGATATATATAATATTATATTTGATAGATCGTTTTTCTTAAATATATGATCTTCTAAAGCAATTTATAATCTTTATATTTGAATATGAAGTTGACATAGCAAACTCATGGAAAGTATGATGAAGCTAAAATAATGTTTTACATATTTGCTTAACAATTAAAAATAACATCAATTTTTGTATATAAATATATATACATTTAAAAAAAAAGTTTTTTTAACATCACTTAAGATTAAAAAGGTAAATTATGGAAATTTCTAAAGAAGCATTTTATAATCCAGTTTATTTTTGTTACATACATAAAATATTATATTTGGAAATTAAGCTATGCACCATTTACTTAATCAAGAATATTGGTTATTGAGTTGTCAATTATTTATACCTTTCAGGTAGAATCATGGAAAAATTTATGATTTATTTTACAAGCATTATTAATTAATTTTAAATGTACTAATTTTGTGTGTCTCATAAGGATTACCCCACCTTAATAATAATAAAGAAAAATAAACTACTTTGGAAAAAAACACATTTTTATATAAATTATATACTAATAATTTTCTGCTATTTTCAATGTTTGATTTAAATAAGAAGTCATATTATAATCTATTCTTCTGAGCTACAGCCAAAATATTAATATATTATAAGTTATAAATCATAAACCACACAGCAAATTTACATTTTAAATCAGCATGGGTAAAAATAAATATAAATATTGGATTCTCACTAAATTAATTTTCCATAAATATTATTATCAACTAACGAAAATGTAATATAAATAAATATAACAAATCGGACAATGTCAAATATGTTATAGAACATTGCTTATTCTCCGCCAACTTTCATTTCTGATTGTAAATTACTCTGTTTGATATGTTGATATAAACTTCCCTTAGCTAAAGAGGAAGGACCTTTATAATTATCTTTATTGGGTCCTATTGTTGATGCTTTGGCGTCACTTTTCATTTTCATAGGTCCTTGGCAAACAACCTTGGAACCAGATTTCAAATCCGGATTTGCTCCTTTCCACGTGATGTAATCCACCCTGTAGTGCAATAAGGTTACATTATTCATTATCATATCGTTATTTACTGGAAAGATTAATGAAAAATAAACATTAACATACAATAATAAGTGGTCTTGGGCGCCTTTGACGTTCAAAGAATTCGGACCTATGGCTTTGGTCAAATATGGCGACTGATGTTGAATTACTCTTTCTGGTGATTTGTATGTTTTTGATCTAAACAGATTAAATTTTTTTTTTCATATTAAAAATTATTTTTTTATCATTAATATATTCAGTTTTAAATTAAAAAAAAATCACTATGAAAATATATTTTAAAACATTTCTATTCTAACGTTCTATTATATATATATATATATATATATATATATATATATATATATATATATATATATATATATATATATATATATATATATATAAATTACAACAGAACAATTGAAAATATTTAATATAGTCTATGACTGTCGTATATATATTTTTAAATTTCTATTCTATTTATACAATATATAAATTTTAATGATCATAAAAGAATGTACAAAATTCATGAAATCTATATTTTATGTTGTTGCGTTTTATTTATAATACACTTATAAATTTTATATTGCACACACATTAATATAATGATAGAAATAAATGTATATGCAAGTTTATCATAAATCTAATATTTTTTACTATAAACTATGATGAAAAATATGACTAGTTCCATAGATTATTGTTTTGTAACGAATTTTAATACAACTAGTACTAAAATGAAAATTTTAGAATTACTTCAAAATCCGTTCCTGACGACATCTAATTTTTTATATATAAATAATCACTTATTAACCGGAAAACAATTTCTAGATCGAATATATTTATTATGCAAATTTGAATAATAAAAGATGGCGACGGAACGCATTTTTCAAGAAAATATATATTATTGGTAAAATAATTTATAATTGATGTAAAACCTAACAAATTTTATACATATATAACAATATATTAATTAAAGTAATTGATAGTGTTGTCATTATTATTACTTTTTTGTTATCATTGTGACTCAATTCTTTTTAATATAATCTACTGACAAAATTATAATTAATAATTTTGATAAATAAGCTGAAAAAAATCAAAACAAAAATGTAATTTATTTATATTATTACATACCACTCAATTTAACTTGAAATTATTATATTATATATAATACACAAAGAAAATAATCGTTTAAGAGAAAAAAATCACAAAAATAAATATCTATAAATATAGAAACATATCACATAATAATTTATATAATCCACATAAAAAATACTAAAATATATATACAAATAATTTGTGTTTTTTTTCTTATTTTAATTTCTAAAATTGATTTGTCATACCCACACGTCGTATTTTCCATGTCGATTTTGAATGATAACACAAAATATTTGCAATGTATTATTTATAAATGATAAATAAAATATAATATACAATCGCATTCATTATCAATGATAAACTAAGTACTGGTAAAAATTATCAATTTTTGACATGTTGAATGTCAAAATAATCAATTTAATATATATATATAAAGTGGTTCATAAAAGCATTTTTGAATGATTCATGAATTTTATATTAATTATCATTAAAAAAAACATTCTTATACCGAATTATAATTATTTTCACTATAAAATATTAAATTATTTCAAATAAATACTTCAATCAATTAAGATGAATTGATTGAAGATAATATAATAAATGTAAGTAGACTAAAACTGATCTGAATATATAAAATTTATAATTTGTAACTATGTTAGATCCAAAATATGTTTATGATAAAATAAATATAATTAATTACAAATAAAAAAATATCTGATTCTTGCCCGATCAATGATTTTAAATCGTATATATATATATATATATATATATATATATATATATATATATATATATATATATAATTACTGTAATTATGACGTTAATTTATTGAATACAACTATTTTTAAAATGAAAAAAGTATTAGTTTTTTTAACATTCAAAAATGAGAAATTGTCACTAAAAGTTGAAAATATCACTAGATAGTAATAATTACACTTACCAGTACTAAATTTAACAAAATTAATGTTAATCTATTACATACTTTCTCAAACTACGAACCGATTATCTAAACACAATGACGAATTACAACTAAATGATAAATGAAATAAATAATAAAATATATCTACAAATATACCATAAATATATATATATTTATAAGAAGATACTAGCATCATCCATAGAAGACTTTTGTGAAACATGCAACGAAGTGAAGAAAACAAAATATAACGACTTGGGGACGATTCAGGGTGCTTTTTTTTAAAATAAAATAAGAGTGCATACTTTGGGGGTTCTTTCTTGGTCTTGAATCGTCGATTCGTTTTTTCCGAAATACAAATATTTTCTTGTGCTTTGTCGACAACATTGACCGAAGCTCCATTAATTTGTATAATAGATTGTGAGGGAGTGAGCGACGGTAAAGCACCTACATTGTTGCATGATGTTGTACTAATTGTAGTGAAAAAATTAAAAATGAATTAAAAATAATAATATATATATTTATTTATATATTAATGGTATTTTTTATTTTTTTCAATGGTGATGTGCAAATTTATCAGTGCGCTGAATATAATTGTGCGAAAAGCTCGCTTTCAAAATTCATCTTTCCGTCTATATAGAACGGGAAATGTGCGATAAAATTGCACTATGAAAATTGTTTTTCGTTTTAAAATTATTATTTTATATTTATATATATTATAATATTAGTCATGCATTATAATTGAAGTCACGTTTATGAAAATTCATTCAACACATGTCTGCAGATTCACATTAATCATGTATGTAATATGTGTAGATTTTATATTAACATTGCTTTAACTGATAAAATGGTGAATGTAATAAATAAATAAATATATAAATTAAATAATAATTGTAATAAGCGAAGTCATGCATTCAAATGCATAAATGACAGTGATCAGATGTGACAGAACGTCTTATATCAAAAATAATAACACTTTATAATAAGCAAATACATACGTGTGTGTGTATATATATATATATATATATATATATATATATATATATATATATATATATATATATATATATATATATATATATATACAGAGTGGGACAAATAAAAATTTTAAATTTACAGAACATTAATAATAATAAATTAAAAATGTATGATTTAACATCGAACATTAAGTTTTCGCTGCCAGATATTTTCTTTTTAAAAAAAAGGCATTTGGTTTTCATCAAGTTTTCCCAAAATTATCTAAATTAAAAATCTAAAAGTCAACTTGATTACAACATTAACTTTTGCAAATGTAATGAAATATTAAATATTGAATTTCATTTTATTAAATATTTCTTGTTTTGTCTATATTATTAGTAATTATATATTTATACACACACACACAGAAATATATATATATATATATATATATATGTGTGTGTGTGTGTGTATGTGTGTTAAATCTGAGTTCAAAAAATAAAAATAAATAAATAAATAAGAAAATTGAAACGTTCTACGTTTGAAGTAGAATAATTTCTAATAAGACTTATTTAATTTTTTCAATCCACTCTGTATATAAAATGTATAACGTTGTATTTTACAATACACAAAGATAAATTTAAATTATTCTACGAATCGTTCCATGCATTCCATTTCCTGCGAAAGATCAAACGAATGCTTAAACGAAATAAATAATTAAATCCAATATTATCATTGTTATTGCTATTAATTTAGTTATATATAATTTAAAAAACAAACACAACTTAATTAAACACTTAAAATTTTAATTCGGTGGTATATGCAATTTTTTTAGTAAATTTTGAAACGTGTGAAAAACAAATTAAACATATAAATAATATATAAATTATATGTTATTATAAAATCTATACATTTTTTAATATTTAATATTTAAACCTTCAGACATATGTATAATATAATTTAATTTCATGTGAAAAAAACATATACATTTATTTATTTATACAAAGAATAGTATGATAAAACTAGAACCACAATGGACTGTGGTCTATCTTCAAGAAAAGCTTCAATCATGATCAACCCAAAATATATACTTTAACTATAATAATTATAAAGAAATGAATTAATAGTTCTATTTATTTTATTTATTTTTAGTGATATTGTTAAAAAGTAGTCACATTTAATTGAAAAATTTTATTATTCTCAAAATATTTCTGGGTAATAAATTTTAAGTTATATATTGTAGTACATATAGTATATATATATATATATATATATATATATATATATATCATTAAATATTATTGTGTTTCTTTTAATTTAAGAATAATTTATATATAAGATTTTTATTCGATATCATTTGGCATTTTAATTAACCAATATTGCCATAAAGATGTCGACAATATAATTTTAAAATATTTTTGCTAATCAATTACACAGTGCACTGTAAAAGAAATATGTGTGCATAAATCAAATATCATGTGAAAATTTGCGTGTATTTTGCTGAAAAATGGTTACAATCATAATAATATTGACCGATTTTTTTATGTTATAGTTCACTTAATATGATATGAAATGGTAATTCAAAAGTACTCACGTATAAAAAAATAATAAATGATTTATCAAATAAACAATCATATATTCTGAATGAGCACTGAGCTCATTCAGTATTTTTTTAAATCATTTTTTTTCTTGTAAATATTTTTTTATATAAAATATTAATTTTTAACATTTTTTAATCTGATAAATTCTTTTAATTCATTCATATCACATTACTAAGTCAGATTTAGAAAGAAACATATATGTAATTAGTATTCATAAACATCAATTTTCATTGATTTGTTATACATTTTTGATAAACATAAGCAAAATTATGATTTATTGAAATGTTTAACATGTTAAAAATACTTAAAGTAATATCATATATTGTTATTAATAAATATATTTAAAATCGCATATTCGAAAGCAACCTTCATGAAATAAATCGCATGTAAAAATTAATCAACATATAAAGAATTACACTTATTAATAATAATATAAAACGCGCTTTGTGCAGGAAAAAAATATACAGCACTAAAAATGAGATATCGCATTTGTCATCATTGAAATAAATTTCAGAATAATATACTAACTCATTTTTACTTTCCAATTGAGCTTCTGGTTCCTGGACTATTGATATCTCCTTAGTTTTTTTACTGAGGACTTCCTCTTGTAAAACTACAGATAGAATTTGTTCAGCTCTCTCTTCACTCCAATTAACACTTTCTAAAGCGATCGATACAATTGTTTCAGGAATGCTAGAATATTTTTTCTGAAGTCGAGTTTTTACTTGGAAAAAAAAATTGAAAATGAATATAGTCGGTGTTATTTATTTAAACATCATCATTGTATATCTAAAATATATACTAACAAGATTGTTTCTCTTCTGTACTTTTTAATCTTGGAGGAGTAGTAGAACGGGAACTTGATTTTGTAGGTTCAGCAGTATCTTTATCTTTTTCCTTTTGAGATTTAATACTTGATTTAGTAGTACTAGAATCTTTTTTAGCATAACCCATTGAAATCAATTTTTCACTAGCTTTTTGAACATTATTTTCTTCATTAGCTAATATGTCAAGAATGAGAGTTTCTTCAGCTTTTGGAAACATACTTTTTAGATATCTACAATAAAAATATATATAATTTAATAGTTTTTTTATATAATATTATTATATACACGTATGAATTGAAATATACCTTAACTTCATTTTAGGCGATGAATGCGGAACAGGACCTGATAATGGAGATCCGGTACTAGCTCCAGATTGTGGACGAAGAGGCGGTGATCCACGTGGAGAAGAACCATACGGTGGAGTCGATAAAGTACCTTTTGCCAATGTTATACCAGCACAAACACCGGTAGCTGCACTTTGAAGCCTCGATACACCAGCTGGAGGCGTTGAATGTGGACCTGGCGTACTTATCGGATGTTTTTCTACTTGAAGTGCACTAATTACAACTGCTTCACGATTGTAATATCTATTAAATGAAATATAATCATTATAATATTAATATATATTTTTCAATGATATATAAAGATCATTGGGATCTTACTTTTTTAATAAAATTCTTATATGTGTTTCACTAACAGTAGGAAACATTGAACTAATTTTGGCAACAGAAGCATCAACATCAGTTGCAAGCGTTATCGGTGGTTCTTTATTGTTTGGATAAGACACTCGTGCAAGTTGTGGACTCCCTTTAGGTGTAAAATTAACACTTCGTCCTAAAGTCGGACTGCCTCCAGAAAGCGGACTACCGTAAGAACGTCCGCCCAATTCCTACAGTGTGTACACACATAGTATGAGTGCAATTGCTTCAACGCACAATTTGAAAATAAAAAAAAGATTTTGTAAAATAATTTGAACAAATCTACTTACCGTTATTTGCTTCGGTAGTGCTTTTGGGCTGAAAGAGGTGTTGTGAACATTGGACGGAGGGTATGAGGAGTGTTGAAAAGCATGCTGCAGAGGCATCGGTGAGGGATAAGGGTAGACATGATAAGGCGAACCATGCCCGGACTGCACAATTCCAGATGCGGCACAAAAAACATTTATAATATACCCATCATGGATACACAAATACAGAATAATACACTCGATTATCTTGCTCCAAAATTAAGAAGCTACTAGCCAATACAACTGTGACACTACAGAAATTCATATAAAATATTCATAATAACGATTCATACACAGTAATTATATTATATAACATATAATAATGGGTTGAATATATAAGAAATTTGATATATTTTCACAATATATGTTTTAATTTATCATAATTTTCATAATGTCACAGTTGAAATGTTTGTATTAATACTGAATTTTGATAAAATCCAACATTATTCATTTTAGAAATCCTTCACAAGTGGACAATTTCAATTTTTTACTTTATAAAAAAAGCGCGACTAGCTGTCAATCAATACTGGTGCAGTACAAATTTTTAAATAAATAACTACTAATATAAACATATGATAATGTTTTTGGTTCATATATATATATATATATATATATATATATATATATATATATATATATATATATATATATATATATATATAATTTTTTCTTTGAGAAGAGATAATCGAGAGTACTGTGTAAAAATAAAATCAATAATCAGACACATATCATCACTAATCAATATTAAAAACTTTAGCTTCGTTGAAAGTACTAATCTATTGATTTATATATATATATATATATATATATATATATATATATATATATATATATATATATTTATTTATTTATTTATATATTAAAATTTTACTTTGATTACGTCTGAATATGAATCTGGATGATTGTTAAGGAGTTCATAAAAAACATTATATGTATACATACAATTATATCAAGAGTTTAAATGTTTAATTTTTTTTTAATATGATGTTTTTTAATATAATTGTATTTAATGTATATATGTAAATTAAAAATATATATCAATCCTTATATTTATATTCAAAAGTATTAATCAATTTTCATTTAATTAATTTAAAGTATTAAAAAATATATTGTACGTAAATAATCTACAAATTTGATTAGTATTTTATATTTATAATTATTTGGAAAATTTAATTATTTTTTTGATAAGATATACATACATTTCTTTTATAATTTACTTGAATATATTGTAAGAATATGATATAAAAGACTTAAAAAAGACAACTACTACTGCGTGAAAATAATAAAACCTGATCTTTTGTTAGATTTTTAATACCATATTGGATTAATGTAGCATATTAATATGAGGATTAATATATCATATCATATTATTTTTTCGCTGAAGAAGGGACATTTTTAGAAAATCTACTGTAAAATCCACACTGACAATCACACGTTTTTAAATCAATAAAATAATAATATTATTATATACCTGCTGTGCAACAAAATCGACGGGATAATGTTGTGGAGTGCCTTGAGATTTTTTAATCTTTCTTGGATCTTCCCAACTTGTCATTTTTGTCAAATAGTTCATGTAATAACTGAAATTGTAATATATAATAAACGATATTAAATTTTAATCATAATATTAATGTGCAATTTAGATTTATAATTAAAAAAAATAACATCTTAACCCTTTATTTCATATGGTAACAAATTTACTCCAATTCATAAAATCCCATATAAACTTAACGAGTCGGATTATAATTATTAATAATTTTACTAATAATTATAATACAACAAATATTACCAATTGTTTTGAATACAGTCATAAAAAATAAATAACCATGAAATGAAGGATTAAATAAATACTAATCTATATATATATATTATATATATATATATATATATATATATATATATATATATATATTTGTATGTAATTAAACCAATTTAACTGTGCAAATTGCTTTATAATTACTCTAATTAGGAAGCAATAGAAAATTATATGTCATTAATAGATACTCAATTTTTATTTATAATCTTTTCAAATAAATTATAAAATTTTAAATACAATTATTTTCACAATTTTTGTATGTAAAAAGTGCAAACACAAAATGTGCTTTTTTAATTGATAATTAAATAGTGTAGAACATCACAAATTTCAATTTTACAATACCTGCTTTTTTATTTAATATATTTGGCGGAAACTCTGTTTTGATCGTTTTTTATCTATTTTTTAATAAAAAACAAATTAATTAAAATTACATTACATTTACTATAATATGTAATTAGTTATTAAAATTAATTTTATAGCAATAATACTTTTTGGAATTATATATATATATATATATATATATATATATATATATATATATATATATTTATATTTATATTTATATATAATTTACATATTTCATAAAATTTCGTGAACAGAATAAATGTAATAAAAATTATAAATAGTTATAAAGTAACAAATTAAATTTTATATAATAATATTGATGTTAAAAAAAATATATTTATTTATATATGTTTTAATAAACTATTCAACCTTTTCACTGTTGGGATGATTATAGGACTAGCATAGAATTTAATTTTTAGTGCGACAACATTTCCAAATATGAAATAATTCTTTTGATACGAACATATATTATTTTAAAAACATACAAATACTATAAATATGATATTGTTCATGAATTTATAAATATAAATGTATTTTATGTAATACTTACTGTTTTCCAGAACGTCGATCGTATTTCATTTCCCATCCGGGCGGAAGTGCATTCACTTCCACGTCGGCCATTTTTAATAAGATCACAATATCCGATTGTTAATATCGTTTATTTATTAGAATCGGTGGGCGAAACGATTTGACGCTATATTACGCCGATTCGGTTGCGCGACGCTTTTCTGAAAAAAATCGATACTGTTTGGTTTTGGCGCACAGTGGTCTAAAAACGTTCAGTTTCAACCATACACTATCCGAACACTTTTAGGAAATATTATGTAAATTTAACGCTTCATATAACGGTATTTGTATATCTTCATTAACATACGTCATTATTATGTTAATTATTCAAATAAGTGTGTCTATATTTTTTCATTATTTTGTATGCAAAGCGATAGTTTTTTTTTTTGTAACTCTCAAAAAATAATATGTGACAAAAATATTGATTAAAAATAATGTTTTCACAATATATATATATATATATATATATATATATGTGTGTGTGTGTGTGTGTGTGTGTGTGTGTGTGTGTGTATTCATCTCTCTTTATTGGAAAATATTACTTTAGATGATGACAAATTTGTTTTATAATGAAAAATTAAAAAAAACTTTGAGTAGAGTAGCAAAGTAGTAGAGCAGAGTAATTAGAGTAGTAGCAGAGTAGTTCATATAAATTAAAAATTTGTATGGAAATTTTTACATTCATATAAATTAAATATTTTAATGGAAATGTTATTTAGTTTGAATATATAATTTAAAAAAAACTACACAGCAAAATCATTATGTAAAATGTCAACAATAATGAAAATTATATGTGAAAGATTGTAAAAAATTTGAAAACTGAAATTTATTATATTTATTTCTATAATATCATTGATGTAACAAATATTACATATTAAAAAAGTATACGAGAATCAAATTTTGAAATATTAAGGGTTTAATTTACAGAATAGAAATTCTGTAAATTTTTTTTTAACAAATACAATAATATAATTCATTTGTCGTTTATATTGTCCAACATCATTAATAAAAGACTAAAACGCATCTTAATTAATTATTTCTTTTTAAATTTTGGATAATCCTTTGATTTTGAATTTATGTACACTTTTAATATTATATTAAAAAAGTAACAGAAAAATGATTTAATATTTATAATATTTTATATTGAAAGATATCGACAAAGGTGTATTTAGTATTTATATAACTAAAATAGTACATAAATAATCAAAAATAAAATAAACGAAAAGTAAAATAAATCGAATCGTAAATATTTATTACTAAATTTATATTAATAAAAAAACTATAAATTTAAAAATAAATAATAAATTCTAATTATTTTAAGCGACATAAATTTATGAAAACAAAAACTATCGTTATGTTCCCATTATGACCATACTTTAAGGTGACAGCTGTCAAAATTGAAGGTTATATTTTATGTGTTTGGTGATTTCATTTAAAAATAAAAAAAAATATTTTAAAAATTAAACAGATAAAAATAATAAATCCTAATTAATTAGTTTACGTTTACAGAAAAATATTGCAACTAAAAATCATATGTGAAAAATGTATAAAACTGGGGTTACGAAAAGTAATTTCGTGTTAGCGTTTATAGTCGCGTACCGCAGCTGTCAAAATTGAAGGAAATCGAAACAAAATTGAATCGTAAATACTGATATAACAACAAGGTAGAACACAATTTATAGCCATGAAGAAATTTTTAACATCTAGAAGCACTGATATTAAGAATCATGGACATGGATGCTTAGAATCATAGACACTAGACCCTGGTACCGAAAAACGTCTGGAAGCTTTCGAAATGTGGTGCTACCGAAGAATACTAAGTATATCTTATATATATATATATATATATTTATTTTTTTTTCACCTATTTTTGTAATACTATCTTGGTGCAACTAGTATTATTGTTTTATTATCATTGCTATTTCATATTTATAAATTATTATAAAGTTATTTTAATTTAGAAAATTTTGATGTATATACATTTTGGATTGTCAGAGGTGTCTTGTTATTGTTTTAGTGCAATACAGCTGCCTCAAGAACTGCGAATTCATGTAATTATTATGTATTTCGTGCACGAATCAAGGCAGCATGGTCAAAATGGCGCCAAACAACTGGAGTACTGTGCGATCGTCATATACCTGTCCGACTCAAGGCCAAAATGTACAAGACCGTTGTACGTCCAGTTGCTCTTTATGGAAGTGACAACAAGTTGGCCTGCGACAACATAACAGGAACAGGCGGTGCATGTTATGGAAATGTGGATGCTGGGTGGACGCTGGGAGTAACAAGACTAGACCACCTCAGAAATGAGAGTATTAGGAGGAGGTTAGGGGTTGCAGCCGTCGGAGACAAAATGCGTGAGTTTCGTTTGAAGTGGTATGGGCATGTTTTGCGTAGTGATGAAAAATCTGTGGCAGGACGAGTAATGAGGCTAAATCCCGAAGGAAGCCGACCGCGGGGTCGTCCAAAAATGCGATATTTGGACAAGATTACTGCCAATATGAAAATCGTAAATGCCACATCAAATGATGCCTTAGACCGATCCAAGTGGAAAAAAAATGCAGAGTAGCGGACCCTGCAATTTCGCAGGATAAACGCTAGGAGATGATGATGATGATGATGATTATGTATTTCATATTTGATCAGTTCCAGGTTCTGCAAACATTAGTATGCATATGTGGATTATTGCTATATGCTTAATATTACCATTATAATTAATATTTCTTTTACATAAACTGTTTTCTAACATTAAATTATCCATTTCAAAGAGTCTACTTATTTAGTTTGATGCCCCTTCTAATTATTGTAATATACTATTAAAAAATCTAAAAAATCTTGAAGATCTCGAGATTTTGGAATATTTTATTTTATATATAAACAACTCAATGTACTATAAAATTACAATATATTTCCTATTTTTCACCTATTTTTGTAATACTTTCTTGGTGCAACTAGTATTGTTGTTTTGTTATCATTGCTATTTCATATTTATAAATTATTATAAAGTTATTTTAATTTAGAAAATTTTGATGTATATACATTTTGGATTGTCAGAGGTATCTTGTTATTGTTTTAGTGCAACACAGCTGCCTCGAGAACTGCGAATTCATGTAATTATTATGTATTTTATGTTTGATCAGTTCTAGGTTCAGCAAATTTTAGTATACATATAGTTATTATTGCTATATGCTTAATATCACTCTTTTTCACTACCTTTTTAATTATGTTCAGTCCAGTAACCATTATTATTAATATTTCTTTTGCATGTGCTAAGTCTACCATACTTATACAGTATGATGCCTCTTCTAATTATTGTAATAATATTATTATAAACAAAAAATCTTGAGATTTTGTAATATTTACGTTATATGTAAATGGCTCAATATACTATAAAATTACAATATATATATGTGTGTGTGTGTGTGTGTGTGCGTGCGTGTATAGGTGATGCTATATGTTTAAAATTACTTACTATTTCACCTATTTATTTACTTTATCGTGTAACACCTTGTTATAGTATAAAATATTTTAAATAATAAATAAACAAATCTGATAAAATATATTCTAAATATGTAAGCATTCAACAACAATTCACTAACTCACACACACTATATATATATATATATATATATATATATATATATATATATATATATATCCTAAAATATAGATTTGTTTACATTGTATCATTATATATATATATATATATATATATATATATATATATATTTGTTTATTAAAATTACTTTTAATTTTTTAAGTATGGATAATTTGTCATATATATTTCTGATATTATTGATATTGTTATAATTTTATTTTTAAATGAAATGGTTTTTAAATATTATTTAAAATATTCTTTTTCAACAAAAATTTCTAGCCTTCACGCACACACACACACACACACACACACACACACACACATTTAAACCATTGTTCATATATATTATTATATCAGAATGTTAGAAATATACATTGAAAACATTAAATCTTGAATATTTCTAGTATTATTATAATATTAAGATATAAAATTTATTTGTACTTACAATACAGATTCTTTAATTTTAAAAAATATATATAATAGTCAAATATATATTTTAATGTAATTAATATTATTGGCTAATGATTAAAATATTATGAATTGTCTTTAAACTGAATAATTGGTATTTTAGAATGTAAATTATTGGTATAATATAATTTAAATAAATTTGAACTACTGAAAATAATATATTATTTATTTATCAAAATTATGACATTTAGAGAATATTGTCATACAGTTACTATTCATCTTTTTTTTGAATAGCCAAAAATTAAGTCTTTTTTGTTTACTTTTCTTTTATATTATTTATTAACAACGATTCCATCCTTTTAACTAATTAATATTAATGTAAATAGCCTTATCATCTTTAGTTAGTTAATTCTTAAATTTTCTTATTCACTTATTAAAGAATATAAATCACTTATTTAAGAGAAATTAATACAATTTCATTACTATAATATTTTTTTTCCATTCAATATTTCCTTGTAATTTTTATCATTCAGCACACAAATATTATGTATTAATATTATAACTTTGTACAAAATAAAATAAATTTTATTAATGGATGTTGTCTAAGTTATTTTCTCGCCCACTGTTATATTATTTCATATAACTTAACAAATATTTGAAATTTGAACCACCGATCTATAATGGAATTATCAAAATCATAATGAGAACATATATGAAGTATATATCTTTGAATATAAATAAATCATGTGTCAATAATTATTCCAACGTCTTGTGTATTCAATATTCAATACAAATATTCGACGGTTGAAATGTTTAATTGAAAAATGTAAAATAATGTTAACAATATTAAAATATAAAAGAACACAACTTTTGTCATAAAATATTTGAAACTTTTATATATAGAATATTATGTTTATAATTTTTAAAATATTTATTTCTTATTATAAAAAAAGTAGCTCAAATTATATTATGAAACAAAAAAGTTTAATTAATATTATTGGAAATTAATTATTCAGAATTATTTAAAACTAATAGAAAAAAATATCAAAATAATTAAATTATATTTTTCTCTTCAAATTGAGAAATTTATGTAAATATTTTAAATTATTCTTAAAAGTATTTAAAAGAACGGTAAAATATTAATCGAACAAACTCGATAAAATTTACAACAAATTAAGCCAAATCAAGTGATTTACAATTACAATAAATGTAACAAATATAGAAATTAATAAAACAACAGTCTTATAAATGAGAAAGTATATAGAAAATACGGCTCGATAAATATTTTCACATATTAAACCATAAATATTAAAACGATTAAATCGCATATTCTCTTCCGCTATCAAAATTTAAACATCTAGATTAATATTAAAAATATTTCTATACACATAAATAATTATTTATCACAGACGATATTAATATTATACTAATGATGTAAACAAAAATAAATTAGTAAAATTATAATAATTTTATGTTTTTTACTGATTTTTAAATCTAAAACATAAAGAGCATAATTAATTTATATTAAAAATCTCCGCTTAAAAATTTAGTAGAATATTTTTAATCCAAATATTATAAAAGAAATCAATACATTCTTTAAAGTTATAATCTAAAATTTTATTTTATTATAAACGACATAAATGTTTTATCAATATCTTGAAAATATTTATCACATATTAATATTGTATTTATCTGTAATCCACACCTTTATTTTAAGGTAGGTCGTTAACCTTCAAAACAGCAAGCAAACGGAGAAATATAAAATATACAAAATATTCAATTATCATTTTATGTAATAATAAAATGATAATTGAATCGAATCGAATTTACATTTTTTTAATATTATTTTTATCTCAGATAAATATTTCTTTTAGTAATGGTTCTTTTTTTTTAATTACAATTGGTTTATTGTTGTACATTAAATAAATATTCTCATATGAATCTTCATTTCATGACTTCTCAACACTTAGAAATAGAAGTATAGTAATAAAAAGTACAATTAGAAATCTAGATATGATATAAATTATTATTGTCAAGTACAATATTTGTTAATTGCAATTAAAAAATTTGATAATTTTGCTTATTTTAACGGTTTTAAATTTTAATAGCAATTAAACAGAAAGATAGATAATAGATTTTTGGTAAACGTTCATTAAATATATTTTAATAACAGCGCATTTTGGAAAACAACTGATTTCGAATTTTTGGGAATCACATGTTTTTGGGAATCGCCGTTTAAACGAACCGCTTCACGATTGGTTGTGGTTTTCCCCTTCTATAACAATAATATTTATTGAGTGCGCATGCGCATGTGCTCGTCTTTCATAGGTACACATATTTTATTATATTTACATTTCAAAAGCATAGAGAGATTTTTTTGTTTTTACAATTGGACTCACACTTTGGGAAACGTTGCGATATATCTCAAAATAACAAGAAAAAATATTTTAAGAAGATATTTAATAATAAATTTAGTTGAAACAATGATTTTAATCTATTTCAATTACAATTAGACGTCACACAGGGACAGTCGCGTGACACAGCATTTTCGCAAGTGTAAATATATTATTTTTAATTTATAAATTATTATAAATTTTCGTAGGCGGCAGTACGAGTACGTATGCACTGTGTGCGCGTGCACGCGTTATATTAAATAGTAGGTAATATTATTATTGTTGTATTCGTACTCGAAATTATACAGGTGCGCAGAATGCGCATTCACAGTCTCTTCTAGGCGTGCGTCGTGTGCTTTTGTCGCGGTCGTGCATCGTGTTAATGCCGTTTTACAATCTTTTCTTATTTATTATTATAATTATCGATATCGAATTTAACCAATTCATTTTGTCGGCGTTTCTGAAAACTCACGACCCGATATTTCCAATTATCCAATTGTAATCGATCATTGTACATACACACTATTGTATTGTATAATACAATACTAGAAAAGCTGCACTTGATATTTTTTAAAGAGGACACAATGACACAATATATAAATTATGAAACAATAAATGGAGAGTTATCGGATGCAGTCATAGTAAATGTTAATTTTGACATCGGTAAACAACGATTGGCATATTTCTTTTATTTCTATTATTACTGACAATTTTCATTTTCAAATTAAATAAATAATAAAACGTTTCCGTTTCAGCCAAATATGTTTGTGAAAGAACAGCAAGGGAACTCTTAGAAAACTTAATAAAAAAATATAGCGAACGATTTAGAATTCTTGTAAACCGTAAGCTATATAAATTATTATATTTCAAATCTTAATAATTCACTGAAAAATAATAAACATTTTAATATTTTTTTTTAGGAAGAGACAATTGCTCAGAAATGAAAGCCAAAATAACATCCGACATTAACGATTACTATGACAGTGTATATTGTAGTAAGTGTACAATTTATTAGTTTTTTTTTCTTACACAAAATATTGGTTAACTATAACTTTATTGTTTTTAATTGTGATAGAAGTCATCTTTCCGGACTATCCCGATCCTCCTCACCAAACTATTGACGGTATGATAAATATTTTGTTTATATATTTTTTAAACGTTTGCAAAAAGATTTTTTTTTTTTAATATTTTTTAGACGACAACGAAATGGAAGTCGTCGAATTGGACGATTTTCCGAATATGGAAGATGGAATTAAACAAGAGCATTATGATAGTGACGTCGACATGACGAGTGATTCTCTGAATATGGAATATGAAATTGAACAAGAGCATCATGATACTGACGTAGACATAATGAATGATTTTATGAATATGGAATATGAAATTGAACAAGAGCATTATGATACTGACGTCGACATGACGAGTGATTTTCAAATTGAAGACGATAAATCGGATGTGTATCGAAAAATAAAATATTCAGAAATGAACTTCTCCGATGATGAGGAAGATTTTAATATTAAAAAGGGAAAAATTGTAGACGGAAATCCCGAAATTGGTATTCTTTTTAGTATAATTAATATGATTTTTTATCTGTATACTGTCATTTTTTTATAACTTTCTTTTTTTATTACTTTCATGATTTATTTGTGAATGCGAATATAATAATAGAATCGACGGTAAAACGTTTACGTTTTGATTTTTACTCACAAATGGGGAAAAAAATTCGATACTTTAGTGAGTCTATTAATATTTGTATTATTAATCTAATTTTATCAAAAATAATATAATTAACATTATATAATATTTTTTTATACAATTATTTCAGTCAATATACAAGACGACAATAAACACGATTACGTCTCGGATTATGGTATGCGCGAAATATGTAAATAACAATCATATCTTATCTACATTCATTTTTATGTTTTTTTTTCATCGAATATTTTTTTTATATTACATAATATATTTTTAGTAATAAATGACTCTGAACTAAAAGTATTCAAAACTCTGAGCACTATTAGCAACGGAAATACCGATGTTGAAAAAAAAATATTTCAATGGAATTCTATTGAAAAGTTCGCAGCTGACGTACGTGAACGAATATGCTGAAAATTTAGTGAACAGTATGCAATTTTACGTAAGATATCATATCATAAATCTAACTTAAATATAATATCATATCATGAAATTAGATTTACATTCATTTTTTATTGTTTCAGTAAAAAATTTGAAAGACCAAATCGCCACAGAAGACACAAATAATGATGATTGTAAAATTGCGAGAGAATTAATCTTGTTGAATTTAGTCAAGATGTTTAAAATTGATTACCGAATATCAGTATCTGGTAAGTCGTGCAAATGAATTTATAGTCAAATACTACTTTAATGTTAAAATTAAACCATTTTAACTGCATATGTACAAGAGTACATTTTTGTCGTTTTTATTGCTATGCAAATTTGAGCCGTTTTCTTTGAAAGTGGTATAAAAACATCTATTTTATATGGAAATAATATCAATTTAAAGTAATTTTATATTTGTAATTTCATTAACTGTTTTCATATTAAAAGCTCTTAGCATATTGCATTCAATATTGTCATTAACCTTTTTTTTTTAAATCAAAAATACTTACATCATTTTCAAAGACAACATCTCATTTCATTCTCTCCGCTGATAATTGAACAAGTTTGAAGTGATTTAAAAATTTAACAAATTTTCTTTTGTATTTTTTAGAAAACATAATTGATGAAGACGATTCTCAATCAGAAATCATTCATTGCAAATTATCATTTATTCGTAAGTCATATGATAAGTCGTAAATTTGAAAAAAAAAAAATAGTATAAATATATATACCATATATATAAGAAAGCATTATTATTTATTTATTTATTTTTTGTATGTTTGCTTCAATAGGTGTCACAGGCCAATATCATGATTTTATCTCTCCGATTGCTATTGTTGAAGGTATATTTTTTTAAACATTTTATTAATATAATAAATTGAAAATTAGATGTCAATCAACCAATTTAAAAGACAAATTTTAATCGGTATTCAGCACTGTGGACCATATGCAAAAAAAATCCTCTATGAACATGAACAACGTATTTGCTTTACTTTTATAATTCATATCAGTTTAATTAAAGCATTAATAATTAAGGGAATTTAACGTAATTATATTACTAAAGTTTTTTTAGACAAAATTTATTATTAACAGTTAAGGGGTTTAGACAGATAGATGTTATCACAACTAATTTATTTAATATCATTTTATAATATATTTCTATAGACACTGTTTTGATTGCTTAGAATACAAATGATTTAGAATTTGAAATGTGTTTGAAAATTAATATAAATAAAAAAAGCCAATTAATAAATATTGTCCACTTAGTTAGTATTATTAATGTATGAACTATGAGTGAATGATTATATAATATATTTTACAAAGGACAGCTTGTTAACTTGCATGAAAACAATATTGTACTAACAATACTAAACGTAGAAATAAATTGGTGGCATGGGTGACTTTAATAGATTGCATGCAATATTTAAAAGTAAGATTACAATATGTTGAACGAACGGGAAGTGTGTGACTATATGAATATGTTTAATGAGAAAGGTGTTTGACTTTGAGAGAATTAATATGTATAAATGTCAATAGACCGAACATATAGCTTAAAAAAATGACGAAAGAAGTGTTCGATTGGTATTCACAGTGAGTGTAAGAGAACAAATAGTATTTGCGGAATTAATTGAATGATGAAGGAACAAGATAGAGACGAATGAGAGAAATTTGAAGAGGCTTTTGTTAAGTAGTGAACGGTTTTTGGATGGAAATGATGATATATATATATATATATATATATATATATATATATATATATGAGTGTGTATATGTGTATTTTAATTTTTAAAAAATCCATATTTCAGGTGGACAAAATAACAGCCAACAATATTCAAGAGCGTTTGAGATGACAATTGAAAATGTGAAAAAAAATTGTGAATATCAAAGTGATGATTTACTTTACGATTCCAAAATCTGTAAATATCATTCTCTTATATAAAAATTTTCATTTTAAATTTATACAGCTTAATATCCTGTTTTTTCTTTTTTTCCCATAGGTTTCGATTTGGTGATGGAGTAATGAACATATTTTGCAAAAAAAACATTGAAAATGTTTTTTAGAATTTAGACAATTATATTTAATTAATCGTTCACTAAAAAGTGTTCGTTCTACCAATAAAAATACTTATGTTTTGTCATTACACGAAGACTACTGTTAACTATTTATAATACTTTTTTTTCTGTATAACAATTCCCTAAGAAAATGTAACAATTATGTTTATTATATATATATATATATATATATATATATATATATATATTATAAAGTTATTTTAATTTAGAAAATTTTGATTTATATACATTTTGGATTGTCAGAGGTGTCTTGTTATTATTTTAATGCAATACAGCTTCCTCAAGAACTGCCAATTCATGTAATTATTATATATTTCATGTTTGATCAGCTCCAGGTTCTGCAAACATTAGTATGCATATGTGGATTATTGCTATATGCTTAATATTACCATTATAATTAATATTTCTTTTACATAAACTGTTTTCTAACATTAAATTATCCATTTCAAAAAGTCTACTTATTTAGTTTGATGCCCCTTCTAATTATTGTAATATACTATTAAAAAATCTAAAAAATCTTGAAGATCTCGAGATTTTGGAATATTTTATTTTATATATAAACAACTCAATGTACTATAAAATTACAATATATTTCCTATTTTTCACCTATTTTTGTAATACTTTCTTGGTGCAACTAGTATTGTTGTTTTGTTATCATTGCTATTTCATATTTATAAATTATTATAAAGTTATTTTAATTTAGAAAATTTTGATGTATATACATTTTGGATTGTCAGAGGTATCTTGTTATTGTTTTAGTGCAACACAGCTGCCTCGAGAACTGCGAATTCATGTAATTATTATGTATTTTATGTTTGATCAGTTCTAGGTTCAGCAAATTTTAGTATACATATAGTTATTATTGCTATATGCTTAATATCACTCTTTTTCACTACCTTTTTAATTATGTTCAGTCCAGTAACCATTATTATTAATATTTCTTTTGCATGTGCTAAGTCTACCATACTTATACAGTATGATGCCTCTTCTAATTATTGTAATAATATTATTATAAACAAAAAATCTTGAGATTTTGTAATATTTACGTTATATGTAAATGGCTCAATATACTATAAAATTACAATATATATATGTGTGTGTGTGTGTGTGTGTGCGTGCGTGTATAGGTGATGCTATATGTTTAAAATTACTTACTATTTCACCTATTTATTTACTTTATCGTGTAACACCTTGTTATAGTATAAAATATTTTAAATAATAAATAAACAAATCTGATAAAATATATTCTAAATATGTAAGCATTCAACAACAATTCACTAACTCACACACACTATATATATATATATATATATATATATATATATATATATATATATCCTAAAATATAGATTTGTTTACATTGTATCATTATATATATATATATATATATATATATATATATATATATATATTTGTTTATTAAAATTACTTTTAATTTTTTAAGTATGGATAATTTGTCATATATATTTCTGATATTATTGATATTGTTATAATTTTATTTTTAAATGAAATGGTTTTTAAATATTATTTAAAATATTCTTTTTCAACAAAAATTTCTAGCCTTCACGCACACACACACACACACACACACACACACACACACACACACACACACATTTAAACCATTGTTCATATATATTATTATATCAGAATGTTAGAAATATACATTGAAAACATTAAATCTTGAATATTTCTAGTATTATTATAATATTAAGATATAAAATTTATTTGTACTTACAATACAGATTCTTTAATTTTAAAAAATATATATAATAGTCAAATATATATTTTAATGTAATTAATATTATTGGCTAATGATTAAAATATTATGAATTGTCTTTAAACTGAATAATTGGTATTTTAGAATGTAAATTATTGGTATAATATAATTTAAATAAATTTGAACTACTGAAAATAATATATTATTTATTTATCAAAATTATGACATTTAGAGAATATTGTCATACAGTTACTATTCATCTTTTTTTTGAATAGCCAAAAATTAAGTCTTTTTTGTTTACTTTTCTTTTATATTATTTATTAACAACGATTCCATCCTTTTAACTAATTAATATTAATGTAAATAGCCTTATCATCTTTAGTTAGTTAATTCTTAAATTTTCTTATTCACTTATTAAAGAATATAAATCACTTATTTAAGAGAAATTAATACAATTTCATTACTATAATATTTTTTTTCCATTCAATATTTCCTTGTAATTTTTATCATTCAGCACACAAATATTATGTATTAATATTATAACTTTGTACAAAATAAAATAAATTTTATTAATGGATGTTGTCTAAGTTATTTTCTCGCCCACTGTTATATTATTTCATATAACTTAACAAATATTTGAAATTTGAACCACCGATCTATAATGGAATTATCAAAATCATAATGAGAACATATATGAAGTATATATCTTTGAATATAAATAAATCATGTGTCAATAATTATTCCAACGTCTTGTGTATTCAATATTCAATACAAATATTCGACGGTTGAAATGTTTAATTGAAAAATGTAAAATAATGTTAACAATATTAAAATATAAAAGAACACAACTTTTGTCATAAAATATTTGAAACTTTTATATATAGAATATTATGTTTATAATTTTTAAAATATTTATTTCTTATTATAAAAAAAGTAGCTCAAATTATATTATGAAACAAAAAAGTTTAATTAATATTATTGGAAATTAATTATTCAGAATTATTTAAAACTAATAGAAAAAAATATCAAAATAATTAAATTATATTTTTCTCTTCAAATTGAGAAATTTATGTAAATATTTTAAATTATTCTTAAAAGTATTTAAAAGAACGGTAAAATATTAATCGAACAAACTCGATAAAATTTACAACAAATTAAGCCAAATCAAGTGATTTACAATTACAATAAATGTAACAAATATAGAAATTAATAAAACAACAGTCTTATAAATGAGAAAGTATATAGAAAATACGGCTCGATAAATATTTTCACATATTAAACCATAAATATTAAAACGATTAAATCGCATATTCTCTTCCGCTATCAAAATTTAAACATCTAGATTAATATTAAAAATATTTCTATACACATAAATAATTATTTATCACAGACGATATTAATATTATACTAATGATGTAAACAAAAATAAATTAGTAAAATTATAATAATTTTATGTTTTTTACTGATTTTTAAATCTAAAACATAAAGAGCATAATTAATTTATATTAAAAATCTCCGCTTAAAAATTTAGTAGAATATTTTTAATCCAAATATTATAAAAGAAATCAATACATTCTTTAAAGTTATAATCTAAAATTTTATTTTATTATAAACGACATAAATGTTTTATCAATATCTTGAAAATATTTATCACATATTAATATTGTATTTATCTGTAATCCACACCTTTATTTTAAGGTAAGGTATTTTGCTTATTTTAACGGTTTTAAATTTTAATAGCAATTAAACAGAAAGATAGATAATAGATTTTTGGTAAACGTTCATTAAATATATTTTAATAACAGCGCATTTTGGAAAACAACTGATTTCGAATTTTTGGGAATCACATGTTTTTGGGAATCGCCGTTTAAACGAACCGCTTCACGATTGGTTGTGGTTTTCCCCTTCTATAACAATAATATTTATTGAGTGCGCATGCGCATGTGCTCGTCTTTCATAGGTACACATATTTTATTATATTTACATTTCAAAAGCATAGAGAGATTTTTTTTGTTTTTACAATTGGACTCACACTTTGGGAAACGTTGCGATATATCTCAAAATAACAAGAAAAAATATTTTAAGAAGATATTTAATAATAAATTTAGTTGAAACAATGATTTTAATCTATTTCAATTACAATTAGACGTCACACAGGGACAGTCGCGTGACACAGCATTTTCGCAAGTGTAAATATATTATTTTTAATTTATAAATTATTATAAATTTTCGTAGGCGGCAGTACGAGTACGTATGCACTGTGTGCGCGTGCACGCGTTATATTAAATAGTAGGTAATATTATTATTGTTGTATTCGTACTCGAAATTATACAGGTGCGCAGAATGCGCATTCACAGTCTCTTCTAGGCGTGCGTCGTGTGCTTTTGTCGCGGTCGTGCATCGTGTTAATGCCGTTTTACAATCTTTTCTTATTTATTATTATAATTATCGATATCGAATTTAACCAATTCATTTTGTCGGCGTTTCTGAAAACTCACGACCCGATATTTCCAATTATCCAATTGTAATCGATCATTGTACATACACACTATTGTATTGTATAATACAATACTAGAAAAGCTGCACTTGATATTTTTTAAAGAGGACACAATGACACAATATATAAATTATGAAACAATAAATGGAGAGTTATCGGATGCAGTCATAGTAAATGTTAATTTTGACATCGGTAAACAACGATTGGCATATTTCTTTTATTTCTATTATTACTGACAATTTTCATTTTCAAATTAAATAAATAATAAAACGTTTCCGTTTCAGCCAAATATGTTTGTGAAAGAACAGCAAGGGAACTCTTAGAAAACTTAATAAAAAAATATAGCGAACGATTTAGAATTCTTGTAAACCGTAAGCTATATAAATTATTATATTTCAAATCTTAATAATTCACTGAAAAATAATAAACATTTTAATATTTTTTTTTAGGAAGAGACAATTGCTCAGAAATGAAAGCCAAAATAACATCCGACATTAACGATTACTATGACAGTGTATATTGTAGTAAGTGTACAATTTATTAGTTTTTTTTTCTTACACAAAATATTGGTTAACTATAACTTTATTGTTTTTAATTGTGATAGAAGTCATCTTTCCGGACTATCCCGATCCTCCTCACCAAACTATTGACGGTATGATAAATATTTTGTTTATATATTTTTTAAACGTTTGCAAAAAGATTTTTTTTTTTTAATATTTTTTAGACGACAACGAAATGGAAGTCGTCGAATTGGACGATTTTCCGAATATGGAAGATGGAATTAAACAAGAGCATTATGATAGTGACGTCGACATGACGAGTGATTCTCTGAATATGGAATATGAAATTGAACAAGAGCATCATGATACTGACGTAGACATAATGAATGATTTTATGAATATGGAATATGAAATTGAACAAGAGCATTATGATACTGACGTCGACATGACGAGTGATTTTCAAATTGAAGACGATAAATCGGATGTGTATCGAAAAATAAAATATTCAGAAATGAACTTCTCCGATGATGAGGAAGATTTTAATATTAAAAAGGGAAAAATTGTAGACGGAAATCCCGAAATTGGTATTCTTTTTAGTATAATTAATATGATTTTTTATCTGTATACTGTCATTTTTTTATAACTTTCTTTTTTTATTACTTTCATGATTTATTTGTGAATGCGAATATAATAATAGAATCGACGGTAAAACGTTTACGTTTTGATTTTTACTCACAAATGGGGAAAAAAATTCGATACTTTAGTGAGTCTATTAATATTTGTATTATTAATCTAATTTTATCAAAAATAATATAATTAACATTATATAATATTTTTTTATACAATTATTTCAGTCAATATACAAGACGACAATAAACACGATTACGTCTCGGATTATGGTATGCGCGAAATATGTAAATAACAATCATATCTTATCTACATTCATTTTTATGTTTTTTTTTCATCGAATATTTTTTTTATATTACATAATATATTTTTAGTAATAAATGACTCTGAACTAAAAGTATTCAAAACTCTGAGCACTATTAGCAACGGAAATACCGATGTTGAAAAAAAAATATTTCAATGGAATTCTATTGAAAAGTTCGCAGCTGACGTACGTGAACGAATATGCTCAAAATTTAGTGAACAGTATGCAATTTTACGTAAGATATCATATCATAAATCTAACTTAAATATAATATCATATCATGAAATTAGATTTACATTCATTTTTTATTGTTTCAGTAAAAAATTTGAAAGACCAAATCGCCACAGAAGACACAAATAATGATGATTGTAAAATTGCGAGAGAATTAATCTTGTTGAATTTAGTCAAGATGTTTAAAATTGATTACCGAATATCAGTATCTGGTAAGTCGTGCAAATGAATTTATAGTCAAATACTACTTTAATGTTAAAATTAAACCATTTTAACTGCATATGTACAAGAGTACATTTTTGTCGTTTTTATTGCTATGCAAATTTGAGCCGTTTTCTTTGAAAGTGGTATAAAAACATCTATTTTATATGGAAATAATATCAATTTAAAGTAATTTTATATTTGTAATTTCATTAACTGTTTTCATATTAAAAGCTCTTAGCATATTGCATTCAATATTGTCATTAACCTTTTTTTTTTAAATCAAAAATACTTACATCATTTTCAAAGACAACATCTCATTTCATTCTCTCCGCTGATAATTGAACAAGTTTGAAGTGATTTAAAAATTTAACAAATTTTCTTTTGTATTTTTTAGAAAACATAATTGATGAAGACGATTCTCAATCAGAAATCATTCATTGCAAATTATCATTTATTCGTAAGTCATATGATAAGTCGTAAATTTGAAAAAAAAAAAATAGTATAAATATATATACCATATATATAAGAAAGCATTATTATTTATTTATTTATTTTTTGTATGTTTGCTTCAATAGGTGTCACAGGCCAATATCATGATTTTATCTCTCCGATTGCTATTGTTGAAGGTATATTTTTTTAAACATTTTATTAATATAATAAATTGAAAATTAGATGTCAATCAACCAATTTAAAAGACAAATTTTAATCGGTATTCAGCACTGTGGACCATATGCAAAAAAAATCCTCTATGAACATGAACAACGTATTTGCTTTACTTTTATAATTCATATCAGTTTAATTAAAGCATTAATAATTAAGGGAATTTAACGTAATTATATTACTAAAGTTTTTTTAGACAAAATTTATTATTAACAGTTAAGGGGTTTAGACAGATAGATGTTATCACAACTAATTTATTTAATATCATTTTATAATATATTTCTATAGACACTGTTTTGATTGCTTAGAATACAAATGATTTAGAATTTGAAATGTGTTTGAAAATTAATATAAATAAAAAAAGCCAATTAATAAATATTGTCCACTTAGTTAGTATTATTAATGTATGAACTATGAGTGAATGATTATATAATATATTTTACAAAGGACAGCTTGTTAACTTGCATGAAAACAATATTGTACTAACAATACTAAACGTAGAAATAAATTGGTGGCATGGGTGACTTTAATAGATTGCATGCAATATTTAAAAGTAAGATTACAATATGTTGAACGAACGGGAAGTGTGTGACTATATGAATATGTTTAATGAGAAAGGTGTTTGACTTTGAGAGAATTAATATGTATAAATGTCAATAGACCGAACATATAGCTTAAAAAAATGACGAAAGAAGTGTTCGATTGGTATTCACAGTGAGTGTAAGAGAACAAATAGTATTTGCGGAATTAATTGAATGATGAAGGAACAAGATAGAGACGAATGAGAGAAATTTGAAGAGGCTTTTGTTAAGTAGTGAACGGTTTTTGGATGGAAATGATGATATATATATATATATATATATATATATATATATATATATATATATATATATATGAGTGTGTATATGTGTATTTTAATTTTTAAAAAATCCATATTTCAGGTGGACAAAATAACAGCCAACAATATTCAAGAGCGTTTGAGATGACAATTGAAAATGTGAAAAAAAATTGTGAATATCAAAGTGATGATTTACTTTACGATTCCAAAATCTGTAAATATCATTCTCTTATATAAAAATTTTCATTTTAAATTTATACAGCTTAATATCCTGTTTTTTCTTTTTTTCCCATAGGTTTCGATTTGGTGATGGAGTAATGAACATATTTTGCAAAAAAAACATTGAAAATGTTTTTTAGAATTTAGACAATTATATTTAATTAATCGTTCACTAAAAAGTGTTCGTTCTACCAATAAAAATACTTATGTTTTGTCATTACACGAAGACTACTGTTAACTATTTATAATACTTTTTTTTCTGTATAACAATTCCCTAAGAAAATGTAACAATTATGTTTATTATATATATATATATATATATATATATATATATATATATATATTATAAAGTTATTTTAATTTAGAAAATTTTGATTTATATACATTTTGGATTGTCAGAGGTGTCTTGTTATTATTTTAATGCAATACAGCTTCCTCAAGAACTGCCAATTCATGTAATTATTATATATTTCATGTTTGATCAGCTCCAGGTTCTGCAAACATTAGTATGCATATGTGGATTATTGCTATATGCTTAATATTACCATTATAATTAATATTTCTTTTACATAAACTGTTTTCTAACATTAAATTATCCATTTCAAAAAGTCTACTTATTTAGTTTGATGCCCCTTCTAATTATTGTAATATACTATTAAAAAATCTAAAAAATCTTGAAGATCTCGAGATTTTGGAATATTTTATTTTATATATAAACAACTCAATGTACTATAAAATTACAATATATTTCCTATTTTTCACCTATTTTTGTAATACTTTCTTGGTGCAACTAGTATTGTTGTTTTGTTATCATTGCTATTTCATATTTATAAATTATTATAAAGTTATTTTAATTTAGAAAATTTTGATGTATATACATTTTGGATTGTCAGAGGTATCTTGTTATTGTTTTAGTGCAACACAGCTGCCTCGAGAACTGCGAATTCATGTAATTATTATGTATTTTATGTTTGATCAGTTCTAGGTTCAGCAAATTTTAGTATACATATAGTTATTATTGCTATATGCTTAATATCACTCTTTTTCACTACCTTTTTAATTATGTTCAGTCCAGTAACCATTATTATTAATATTTCTTTTGCATGTGCTAAGTCTACCATACTTATACAGTATGATGCCTCTTCTAATTATTGTAATAATATTATTATAAACAAAAAATCTTGAGATTTTGTAATATTTACGTTATATGTAAATGGCTCAATATACTATAAAATTACAATATATATATGTGTGTGTGTGTGTGTGTGTGCGTGCGTGTATAGGTGATGCTATATGTTTAAAATTACTTACTATTTCACCTATTTATTTACTTTATCGTGTAACACCTTGTTATAGTATAAAATATTTTAAATAATAAATAAACAAATCTGATAAAATATATTCTAAATATGTAAGCATTCAACAACAATTCACTAACTCACACACACTATATATATATATATATATATATATATATATATATATATATATATATCCTAAAATATAGATTTGTTTACATTGTATCATTATATATATATATATATATATATATATATATATATATATATTTGTTTATTAAAATTACTTTTAATTTTTTAAGTATGGATAATTTGTCATATATATTTCTGATATTATTGATATTGTTATAATTTTATTTTTAAATGAAATGGTTTTTAAATATTATTTAAAATATTCTTTTTCAACAAAAATTTCTAGCCTTCACGCACACACACACACACACACACACACACACACACACACACACACACACACACACACACACACATTTAAACCATTGTTCATATATATTATTATATCAGAATGTTAGAAATATACATTGAAAACATTAAATCTTGAATATTTCTAGTATTATTATAATATTAAGATATAAAATTTATTTGTACTTACAATACAGATTCTTTAATTTTAAAAAATATATATAATAGTCAAATATATATTTTAATGTAATTAATATTATTGGCTAATGATTAAAATATTATGAATTGTCTTTAAACTGAATAATTGGTATTTTAGAATGTAAATTATTGGTATAATATAATTTAAATAAATTTGAACTACTGAAAATAATATATTATTTATTTATCAAAATTATGACATTTAGAGAATATTGTCATACAGTTACTATTCATCTTTTTTTTGAATAGCCAAAAATTAAGTCTTTTTTGTTTACTTTTCTTTTATATTATTTATTAACAACGATTCCATCCTTTTAACTAATTAATATTAATGTAAATAGCCTTATCATCTTTAGTTAGTTAATTCTTAAATTTTCTTATTCACTTATTAAAGAATATAAATCACTTATTTAAGAGAAATTAATACAATTTCATTACTATAATATTTTTTTTCCATTCAATATTTCCTTGTAATTTTTATCATTCAGCACACAAATATTATGTATTAATATTATAACTTTGTACAAAATAAAATAAATTTTATTAATGGATGTTGTCTAAGTTATTTTCTCGCCCACTGTTATATTATTTCATATAACTTAACAAATATTTGAAATTTGAACCACCGATCTATAATGGAATTATCAAAATCATAATGAGAACATATATGAAGTATATATCTTTGAATATAAATAAATCATGTGTCAATAATTATTCCAACGTCTTGTGTATTCAATATTCAATACAAATATTCGACGGTTGAAATGTTTAATTGAAAAATGTAAAATAATGTTAACAATATTAAAATATAAAAGAACACAACTTTTGTCATAAAATATTTGAAACTTTTATATATAGAATATTATGTTTATAATTTTTAAAATATTTATTTCTTATTATAAAAAAAGTAGCTCAAATTATATTATGAAACAAAAAAGTTTAATTAATATTATTGGAAATTAATTATTCAGAATTATTTAAAACTAATAGAAAAAAATATCAAAATAATTAAATTATATTTTTCTCTTCAAATTGAGAAATTTATGTAAATATTTTAAATTATTCTTAAAAGTATTTAAAAGAACGGTAAAATATTAATCGAACAAACTCGATAAAATTTACAACAAATTAAGCCAAATCAAGTGATTTACAATTACAATAAATGTAACAAATATAGAAATTAATAAAACAACAGTCTTATAAATGAGAAAGTATATAGAAAATACGGCTCGATAAATATTTTCACATATTAAACCATAAATATTAAAACGATTAAATCGCATATTCTCTTCCGCTATCAAAATTTAAACATCTAGATTAATATTAAAAATATTTCTATACACATAAATAATTATTTATCACAGACGATATTAATATTATACTAATGATGTAAACAAAAATAAATTAGTAAAATTATAATAATTTTATGTTTTTTACTGATTTTTAAATCTAAAACATAAAGAGCATAATTAATTTATATTAAAAATCTCCGCTTAAAAATTTAGTAGAATATTTTTAATCCAAATATTATAAAAGAAATCAATACATTCTTTAAAGTTATAATCTAAAATTTTATTTTATTATAAACGACATAAATGTTTTATCAATATCTTGAAAATATTTATCACATATTAATATTGTATTTATCTGTAATCCACACCTTTATTTTAAGGTAAGGTATTTTGCTTATTTTAACGGTTTTAAATTTTAATAGCAATTAAACAGAAAGATAGATAATAGATTTTTGGTAAACGTTCATTAAATATATTTTAATAACAGCGCATTTTGGAAAACAACTGATTTCGAATTTTTGGGAATCACATGTTTTTGGGAATCGCCGTTTAAACGAACCGCTTCACGATTGGTTGTGGTTTTCCCCTTCTATAACAATAATATTTATTGAGTGCGCATGCGCATGTGCTCGTCTTTCATAGGTACACATATTTTATTATATTTACATTTCAAAAGCATAGAGAGATTTTTTTTGTTTTTACAATTGGACTCACACTTTGGGAAACGTTGCGATATATCTCAAAATAACAAGAAAAAATATTTTAAGAAGATATTTAATAATAAATTTAGTTGAAACAATGATTTTAATCTATTTCAATTACAATTAGACGTCACACAGGGACAGTCGCGTGACACAGCATTTTCGCAAGTGTAAATATATTATTTTTAATTTATAAATTATTATAAATTTTCGTAGGCGGCAGTACGAGTACGTATGCACTGTGTGCGCGTGCACGCGTTATATTAAATAGTAGGTAATATTATTATTGTTGTATTCGTACTCGAAATTATACAGGTGCGCAGAATGCGCATTCACAGTCTCTTCTAGGCGTGCGTCGTGTGCTTTTGTCGCGGTCGTGCATCGTGTTAATGCCGTTTTACAATCTTTTCTTATTTATTATTATAATTATCGATATCGAATTTAACCAATTCATTTTGTCGGCGTTTCTGAAAACTCACGACCCGATATTTCCAATTATCCAATTGTAATCGATCATTGTACATACACACTATTGTATTGTATAATACAATACTAGAAAAGCTGCACTTGATATTTTTTAAAGAGGACACAATGACACAATATATAAATTATGAAACAATAAATGGAGAGTTATCGGATGCAGTCATAGTAAATGTTAATTTTGACATCGGTAAACAACGATTGGCATATTTCTTTTATTTCTATTATTACTGACAATTTTCATTTTCAAATTAAATAAATAATAAAACGTTTCCGTTTCAGCCAAATATGTTTGTGAAAGAACAGCAAGGGAACTCTTAGAAAACTTAATAAAAAAATATAGCGAACGATTTAGAATTCTTTTAAACCGTAAGCTATATAAATTATTATATTTCAAATCTTAATAATTCACTGAAAAATAATAAACATTTTAATATTTTTTTTTAGGAAGAGACAATTGCTCAGAAATGAAAGCCAAAATAACATCCGACATTAACGATTACTATGACAGTGTATATTGTAGTAAGTGTACAATTTATTAGTTTTTTTTTCTTACACAAAATATTGGTTAACTATAACTTTATTGTTTTTAATTGTGATAGAAGTCATCTTTCCGGACTATCCCGATCCTCCTCACCAAACTATTGACGGTATGATAAATATTTTGTTTATATATTTTTTAAACGTTTGCAAAAAGATTTTTTTTTTTTAATATTTTTTAGACGACAACGAAATGGAAGTCGTCGAATTGGACGATTTTCCGAATATGGAAGATGGAATTAAACAAGAGCATTATGATAGTGACGTCGACATGACGAGTGATTCTCTGAATATGGAATATGAAATTGAACAAGAGCATCATGATACTGACGTAGACATAATGAATGATTTTATGAATATGGAATATGAAATTGAACAAGAGCATTATGATACTGACGTCGACATGACGAGTGATTTTCAAATTGAAGACGATAAATCGGATGTGTATCGAAAAATAAAATATTCAGAAATGAACTTCTCCGATGATGAGGAAGATTTTAATATTAAAAAGGGAAAAATTGTAGACGGAAATCCCGAAATTGGTATTCTTTTTAGTATAATTAATATGATTTTTTATCTGTATACTGTCATTTTTTTATAACTTTCTTTTTTTATTACTTTCATGATTTATTTGTGAATGCGAATATAATAATAGAATCGACGGTAAAACGTTTACGTTTTGATTTTTACTCACAAATGGGGAAAAAAATTCGATACTTTAGTGAGTCTATTAATATTTGTATTATTAATCTAATTTTATCAAAAATAATATAATTAACATTATATAATATTTTTTTATACAATTATTTCAGTCAATATACAAGACGACAATAAACACGATTACGTCTCGGATTATGGTATGCGCGAAATATGTAAATAACAATCATATCTTATCTACATTCATTTTTATGTTTTTTTTTCATCGAATATTTTTTTTATATTACATAATATATTTTTAGTAATAAATGACTCTGAACTAAAAGTATTCAAAACTCTGAGCACTATTAGCAACGGAAATACCGATGTTGAAAAAAAAATATTTCAATGGAATTCTATTGAAAAGTTCGCAGCTGACGTACGTGAACGAATATGCTCAAAATTTAGTGAACAGTATGCAATTTTACGTAAGATATCATATCATAAATCTAACTTAAATATAATATCATATCATGAAATTAGATTTACATTCATTTTTTATTGTTTCAGTAAAAAATTTGAAAGACCAAATCGCCACAGAAGACACAAATAATGATGATTGTAAAATTGCGAGAGAATTAATCTTGTTGAATTTAGTCAAGATGTTTAAAATTGATTACCGAATATCAGTATCTGGTAAGTCGTGCAAATGAATTTATAGTCAAATACTACTTTAATGTTAAAATTAAACCATTTTAACTGCATATGTACAAGAGTACATTTTTGTCGTTTTTATTGCTATGCAAATTTGAGCCGTTTTCTTTGAAAGTGGTATAAAAACATCTATTTTATATGGAAATAATATCAATTTAAAGTAATTTTATATTTGTAATTTCATTAACTGTTTTCATATTAAAAGCTCTTAGCATATTGCATTCAATATTGTCATTAACCTTTTTTTTTTAAATCAAAAATACTTACATCATTTTCAAAGACAACATCTCATTTCATTCTCTCCGCTGATAATTGAACAAGTTTGAAGTGATTTAAAAATTTAACAAATTTTCTTTTGTATTTTTTAGAAAACATAATTGATGAAGACGATTCTCAATCAGAAATCATTCATTGCAAATTATCATTTATTCGTAAGTCATATGATAAGTCGTAAATTTGAAAAAAAAAAAATAGTATAAATATATATACCATATATATAAGAAAGCATTATTATTTATTTATTTATTTTTTGTATGTTTGCTTCAATAGGTGTCACAGGCCAATATCATGATTTTATCTCTCCGATTGCTATTGTTGAAGGTATATTTTTTTAAACATTTTATTAATATAATAAATTGAAAATTAGATGTCAATCAACCAATTTAAAAGACAAATTTTAATCGGTATTCAGCACTGTGGACCATATGCAAAAAAAATCCTCTATGAACATGAACAACGTATTTGCTTTACTTTTATAATTCATATCAGTTTAATTAAAGCATTAATAATTAAGGGAATTTAACGTAATTATATTACTAAAGTTTTTTTAGACAAAATTTATTATTAACAGTTAAGGGGTTTAGACAGATAGATGTTATCACAACTAATTTATTTAATATCATTTTATAATATATTTCTATAGACACTGTTTTGATTGCTTAGAATACAAATGATTTAGAATTTGAAATGTGTTTGAAAATTAATATAAATAAAAAAAGCCAATTAATAAATATTGTCCACTTAGTTAGTATTATTAATGTATGAACTATGAGTGAATGATTATATAATATATTTTACAAAGGACAGCTTGTTAACTTGCATGAAAACAATATTGTACTAACAATACTAAACGTAGAAATAAATTGGTGGCATGGGTGACTTTAATAGATTGCATGCAATATTTAAAAGTAAGATTACAATATGTTGAACGAACGGGAAGTGTGTGACTATATGAATATGTTTAATGAGAAAGGTGTTTGACTTTGAGAGAATTAATATGTATAAATGTCAATAGACCGAACATATAGCTTAAAAAAATGACGAAAGAAGTGTTCGATTGGTATTCACAGTGAGTGTAAGAGAACAAATAGTATTTGCGGAATTAATTGAATGATGAAGGAACAAGATAGAGACGAATGAGAGAAATTTGAAGAGGCTTTTGTTAAGTAGTGAACGGTTTTTGGATGGAAATGATGATATATATATATATATATATATATATATATATATATATATATATGAGTGTGTATATGTGTATTTTAATTTTTAAAAAATCCATATTTCAGGTGGACAAAATAACAGCCAACAATATTCAAGAGCGTTTGAGATGACAATTGAAAATGTGAAAAAAAATTGTGAATATCAAAGTGATGATTTACTTTACGATTCCAAAATCTGTAAATATCATTCTCTTATATAAAAATTTTCATTTTAAATTTATACAGCTTAATATCCTGTTTTTTCTTTTTTTCCCATAGGTTTCGATTTGGTGATGGAGTAATGAACATATTTTGCAAAAAAAACATTGAAAATGTTTTTTAGAATTTAGACAATTATATTTAATTAATCGTTCACTAAAAAGTGTTCGTTCTACCAATAAAAATACTTATGTTTTGTCATTACACGAAGACTACTGTTAACTATTTATAATACTTTTTTTTCTGTATAACAATTCCCTAAGAAAATGTAACAATTATGTTTATTATATATATATATATATATATATATATATATATATATATATATATATATATATTATAAAGTTATTTTAATTTAGAAAATTTTGATTTATATACATTTTGGATTGTCAGAGGTGTCTTGTTATTATTTTAATGCAATACAGCTTCCTCAAGAACTGCCAATTCATGTAATTATTATATATTTCATGTTTGATCAGCTCCAGGTTCTGCAAACATTAGTATGCATATGTGGATTATTGCTATATGCTTAATATTACCATTATAATTAATATTTCTTTTACATAAACTGTTTTCTAACATTAAATTATCCATTTCAAAAAGTCTACTTATTTAGTTTGATGCCCCTTCTAATTATTGTAATATACTATTAAAAAATCTAAAAAATCTTGAAGATCTCGAGATTTTGGAATATTTTATTTTATATATAAACAACTCAATGTACTATAAAATTACAATATATTTCCTATTTTTCACCTATTTTTGTAATACTTTCTTGGTGCAACTAGTATTGTTGTTTTGTTATCATTGCTATTTCATATTTATAAATTATTATAAAGTTATTTTAATTTAGAAAATTTTGATGTATATACATTTTGGATTGTCAGAGGTATCTTGTTATTGTTTTAGTGCAACACAGCTGCCTCGAGAACTGCGAATTCATGTAATTATTATGTATTTTATGTTTGATCAGTTCTAGGTTCAGCAAATTTTAGTATACATATAGTTATTATTGCTATATGCTTAATATCACTCTTTTTCACTACCTTTTTAATTATGTTCAGTCCAGTAACCATTATTATTAATATTTCTTTTGCATGTGCTAAGTCTACCATACTTATACAGTATGATGCCTCTTCTAATTATTGTAATAATATTATTATAAACAAAAAATCTTGAGATTTTGTAATATTTACGTTATATGTAAATGGCTCAATATACTATAAAATTACAATATATATATGTGTGTGTGTGTGTGTGTGTGCGTGCGTGTATAGGTGATGCTATATGTTTAAAATTACTTACTATTTCACCTATTTATTTACTTTATCGTGTAACACCTTGTTATAGTATAAAATATTTTAAATAATAAATAAACAAATCTGATAAAATATATTCTAAATATGTAAGCATTCAACAACAATTCACTAACTCACACACACTATATATATATATATATATATATATATATATATATATATATATATCCTAAAATATAGATTTGTTTACATTGTATCATTATATATATATATATATATATATATATATATATATATTTGTTTATTAAAATTACTTTTAATTTTTTAAGTATGGATAATTTGTCATATATATTTCTGATATTATTGATATTGTTATAATTTTATTTTTAAATGAAATGGTTTTTAAATATTATTTAAAATATTCTTTTTCAACAAAAATTTCTAGCCTTCACGCACACACACACACACACACACACACACACACACACACACACACACACATTTAAACCATTGTTCATATATATTATTATATCAGAATGTTAGAAATATACATTGAAAACATTAAATCTTGAATATTTCTAGTATTATTATAATATTAAGATATAAAATTTATTTGTACTTACAATACAGATTCTTTAATTTTAAAAAATATATATAATAGTCAAATATATATTTTAATGTAATTAATATTATTGGCTAATGATTAAAATATTATGAATTGTCTTTAAACTGAATAATTGGTATTTTAGAATGTAAATTATTGGTATAATATAATTTAAATAAATTTGAACTACTGAAAATAATATATTATTTATTTATCAAAATTATGACATTTAGAGAATATTGTCATACAGTTACTATTCATCTTTTTTTTGAATAGCCAAAAATTAAGTCTTTTTTGTTTACTTTTCTTTTATATTATTTATTAACAACGATTCCATCCTTTTAACTAATTAATATTAATGTAAATAGCCTTATCATCTTTAGTTAGTTAATTCTTAAATTTTCTTATTCACTTATTAAAGAATATAAATCACTTATTTAAGAGAAATTAATACAATTTCATTACTATAATATTTTTTTTCCATTCAATATTTCCTTGTAATTTTTATCATTCAGCACACAAATATTATGTATTAATATTATAACTTTGTACAAAATAAAATAAATTTTATTAATGGATGTTGTCTAAGTTATTTTCTCGCCCACTGTTATATTATTTCATATAACTTAACAAATATTTGAAATTTGAACCACCGATCTATAATGGAATTATCAAAATCATAATGAGAACATATATGAAGTATATATCTTTGAATATAAATAAATCATGTGTCAATAATTATTCCAACGTCTTGTGTATTCAATATTCAATACAAATATTCGACGGTTGAAATGTTTAATTGAAAAATGTAAAATAATGTTAACAATATTAAAATATAAAAGAACACAACTTTTGTCATAAAATATTTGAAACTTTTATATATAGAATATTATGTTTATAATTTTTAAAATATTTATTTCTTATTATAAAAAAAGTAGCTCAAATTATATTATGAAACAAAAAAGTTTAATTAATATTATTGGAAATTAATTATTCAGAATTATTTAAAACTAATAGAAAAAAATATCAAAATAATTAAATTATATTTTTCTCTTCAAATTGAGAAATTTATGTAAATATTTTAAATTATTCTTAAAAGTATTTAAAAGAACGGTAAAATATTAATCGAACAAACTCGATAAAATTTACAACAAATTAAGCCAAATCAAGTGATTTACAATTACAATAAATGTAACAAATATAGAAATTAATAAAACAACAGTCTTATAAATGAGAAAGTATATAGAAAATACGGCTCGATAAATATTTTCACATATTAAACCATAAATATTAAAACGATTAAATCGCATATTCTCTTCCGCTATCAAAATTTAAACATCTAGATTAATATTAAAAATATTTCTATACACATAAATAATTATTTATCACAGACGATATTAATATTATACTAATGATGTAAACAAAAATAAATTAGTAAAATTATAATAATTTTATGTTTTTTACTGATTTTTAAATCTAAAACATAAAGAGCATAATTAATTTATATTAAAAATCTCCGCTTAAAAATTTAGTAGAATATTTTTAATCCAAATATTATAAAAGAAATCAATACATTCTTTAAAGTTATAATCTAAAATTTTATTTTATTATAAACGACATAAATGTTTTATCAATATCTTGAAAATATTTATCACATATTAATATTGTATTTATCTGTAATCCACACCTTTATTTTAAGGTAAGGTATTTTGCTTATTTTAACGGTTTTAAATTTTAATAGCAATTAAACAGAAAGATAGATAATAGATTTTTGGTAAACGTTCATTAAATATATTTTAATAACAGCGCATTTTGGAAAACAACTGATTTCGAATTTTTGGGAATCACATGTTTTTGGGAATCGCCGTTTAAACGAACCGCTTCACGATTGGTTGTGGTTTTCCCCTTCTATAACAATAATATTTATTGAGTGCGCATGCGCATGTGCTCGTCTTTCATAGGTACACATATTTTATTATATTTACATTTCAAAAGCATAGAGAGATTTTTTTTGTTTTTACAATTGGACTCACACTTTGGGAAACGTTGCGATATATCTCAAAATAACAAGAAAAAATATTTTAAGAAGATATTTAATAATAAATTTAGTTGAAACAATGATTTTAATCTATTTCAATTACAATTAGACGTCACACAGGGACAGTCGCGTGACACAGCATTTTCGCAAGTGTAAATATATTATTTTTAATTTATAAATTATTATAAATTTTCGTAGGCGGCAGTACGAGTACGTATGCACTGTGTGCGCGTGCACGCGTTATATTAAATAGTAGGTAATATTATTATTGTTGTATTCGTACTCGAAATTATACAGGTGCGCAGAATGCGCATTCACAGTCTCTTCTAGGCGTGCGTCGTGTGCTTTTGTCGCGGTCGTGCATCGTGTTAATGCCGTTTTACAATCTTTTCTTATTTATTATTATAATTATCGATATCGAATTTAACCAATTCATTTTGTCGGCGTTTCTGAAAACTCACGACCCGATATTTCCAATTATCCAATTGTAATCGATCATTGTACATACACACTATTGTATTGTATAATACAATACTAGAAAAGCTGCACTTGATATTTTTTAAAGAGGACACAATGACACAATATATAAATTATGAAACAATAAATGGAGAGTTATCGGATGCAGTCATAGTAAATGTTAATTTTGACATCGGTAAACAACGATTGGCATATTTCTTTTATTTCTATTATTACTGACAATTTTCATTTTCAAATTAAATAAATAATAAAACGTTTCCGTTTCAGCCAAATATGTTTGTGAAAGAACAGCAAGGGAACTCTTAGAAAACTTAATAAAAAAATATAGCGAACGATTTAGAATTCTTTTAAACCGTAAGCTATATAAATTATTATATTTCAAATCTTAATAATTCACTGAAAAATAATAAACATTTTAATATTTTTTTTTAGGAAGAGACAATTGCTCAGAAATGAAAGCCAAAATAACATCCGACATTAACGATTACTATGACAGTGTATATTGTAGTAAGTGTACAATTTATTAGTTTTTTTTTCTTACACAAAATATTGGTTAACTATAACTTTATTGTTTTTAATTGTGATAGAAGTCATCTTTCCGGACTATCCCGATCCTCCTCACCAAACTATTGACGGTATGATAAATATTTTGTTTATATATTTTTTAAACGTTTGCAAAAAGATTTTTTTTTTTTAATATTTTTTAGACGACAACGAAATGGAAGTCGTCGAATTGGACGATTTTCCGAATATGGAAGATGGAATTAAACAAGAGCATTATGATAGTGACGTCGACATGACGAGTGATTCTCTGAATATGGAATATGAAATTGAACAAGAGCATCATGATACTGACGTAGACATAATGAATGATTTTATGAATATGGAATATGAAATTGAACAAGAGCATTATGATACTGACGTCGACATGACGAGTGATTTTCAAATTGAAGACGATAAATCGGATGTGTATCGAAAAATAAAATATTCAGAAATGAACTTCTCCGATGATGAGGAAGATTTTAATATTAAAAAGGGAAAAATTGTAGACGGAAATCCCGAAATTGGTATTCTTTTTAGTATAATTAATATGATTTTTTATCTGTATACTGTCATTTTTTTATAACTTTCTTTTTTTATTACTTTCATGATTTATTTGTGAATGCGAATATAATAATAGAATCGACGGTAAAACGTTTACGTTTTGATTTTTACTCACAAATGGGGAAAAAAATTCGATACTTTAGTGAGTCTATTAATATTTGTATTATTAATCTAATTTTATCAAAAATAATATAATTAACATTATATAATATTTTTTTATACAATTATTTCAGTCAATATACAAGACGACAATAAACACGATTACGTCTCGGATTATGGTATGCGCGAAATATGTAAATAACAATCATATCTTATCTACATTCATTTTTATGTTTTTTTTTCATCGAATATTTTTTTTATATTACATAATATATTTTTAGTAATAAATGACTCTGAACTAAAAGTATTCAAAACTCTGAGCACTATTAGCAACGGAAATACCGATGTTGAAAAAAAAATATTTCAATGGAATTCTATTGAAAAGTTCGCAGCTGACGTACGTGAACGAATATGCTGAAAATTTAGTGAACAGTATGCAATTTTACGTAAGATATCATATCATAAATCTAACTTAAATATAATATCATATCATGAAATTAGATTTACATTCATTTTTTATTGTTTCAGTAAAAAATTTGAAAGACCAAATCGCCACAGAAGACACAAATAATGATGATTGTAAAATTGCGAGAGAATTAATCTTGTTGAATTTAGTCAAGATGTTTAAAATTGATTACCGAATATCAGTATCTGGTAAGTCGTGCAAATGAATTTATAGTCAAATACTACTTTAATGTTAAAATTAAACCATTTTAACTGCATATGTACAAGAGTACATTTTTGTCGTTTTTATTGCTATGCAAATTTGAGCCGTTTTCTTTGAAAGTGGTATAAAAACATCTATTTTATATGGAAATAATATCAATTTAAAGTAATTTTATATTTGTAATTTCATTAACTGTTTTCATATTAAAAGCTCTTAGCATATTGCATTCAATATTGTCATTAACCTTTTTTTTTTAAATCAAAAATACTTACATCATTTTCAAAGACAACATCTCATTTCATTCTCTCCGCTGATAATTGAACAAGTTTGAAGTGATTTAAAAATTTAACAAATTTTCTTTTGTATTTTTTAGAAAACATAATTGATGAAGACGATTCTCAATCAGAAATCATTCATTGCAAATTATCATTTATTCGTAAGTCATATGATAAGTCGTAAATTTGAAAAAAAAAAATAGTATAAATATATATACCATATATATAAGAAAGCATTATTATTTATTTATTTATTTTTTGTATGTTTGCTTCAATAGGTGTCACAGGCCAATATCATGATTTTATCTCTCCGATTGCTATTGTTGAAGGTATATTTTTTTAAACATTTTATTAATATAATAAATTGAAAATTAGATGTCAATCAACCAATTTAAAAGACAAATTTTAATCGGTATTCAGCACTGTGGACCATATGCAAAAAAAATCCTCTATGAACATGAACAACGTATTTGCTTTACTTTTATAATTCATATCAGTTTAATTAAAGCATTAATAATTAAGGGAATTTAACGTAATTATATTACTAAAGTTTTTTTAGACAAAATTTATTATTAACAGTTAAGGGGTTTAGACAGATAGATGTTATCACAACTAATTTATTTAATATCATTTTATAATATATTTCTATAGACACTGTTTTGATTGCTTAGAATACAAATGATTTAGAATTTGAAATGTGTTTGAAAATTAATATAAATAAAAAAAGCCAATTAATAAATATTGTCCACTTAGTTAGTATTATTAATGTATGAACTATGAGTGAATGATTATATAATATATTTTACAAAGGACAGCTTGTTAACTTGCATGAAAACAATATTGTACTAACAATACTAAACGTAGAAATAAATTGGTGGCATGGGTGACTTTAATAGATTGCATGCAATATTTAAAAGTAAGATTACAATATGTTGAACGAACGGGAAGTGTGTGACTATATGAATATGTTTAATGAGAAAGGTGTTTGACTTTGAGAGAATTAATATGTATAAATGTCAATAGACCGAACATATAGCTTAAAAAAATGACGAAAGAAGTGTTCGATTGGTATTCACAGTGAGTGTAAGAGAACAAATAGTATTTGCGGAATTAATTGAATGATGAAGGAACAAGATAGAGACGAATGAGAGAAATTTGAAGAGGCTTTTGTTAAGTAGTGAACGGTTTTTGGATGGAAATGATGATATATATATATATATATATATATATATATATATATATATATATGAGTGTGTATATGTGTATTTTAATTTTTAAAAAATCCATATTTCAGGTGGACAAAATAACAGCCAACAATATTCAAGAGCGTTTGAGATGACAATTGAAAATGTGAAAAAAAATTGTGAATATCAAAGTGATGATTTACTTTACGATTCCAAAATCTGTAAATATCATTCTCTTATATAAAAATTTTCATTTTAAATTTATACAGCTTAATATCCTGTTTTTTCTTTTTTTCCCATAGGTTTCGATTTGGTGATGGAGTAATGAACATATTTTGCAAAAAAAACATTGAAAATGTTTTTTAGAATTTAGACAATTATATTTAATTAATCGTTCACTAAAAAGTGTTCGTTCTACCAATAAAAATACTTATGTTTTGTCATTACACGAAGACTACTGTTAACTATTTATAATACTTTTTTTTCTGTATAACAATTCCCTAAGAAAATGTAACAATTATGTTTATTATATATATATATATATATATATATATATATATATATATATTATAAAGTTATTTTAATTTAGAAAATTTTGATTTATATACATTTTGGATTGTCAGAGGTGTCTTGTTATTATTTTAATGCAATACAGCTTCCTCAAGAACTGCCAATTCATGTAATTATTATATATTTCATGTTTGATCAGCTCCAGGTTCTGCAAACATTAGTATGCATATGTGGATTATTGCTATATGCTTAATATTACCATTATAATTAATATTTCTTTTACATAAACTGTTTTCTAACATTAAATTATCCATTTCAAAAAGTCTACTTATTTAGTTTGATGCCCCTTCTAATTATTGTAATATACTATTAAAAAATCTAAAAAATCTTGAAGATCTCGAGATTTTGGAATATTTTATTTTATATATAAACAACTCAATGTACTATAAAATTACAATATATTTCCTATTTTTCACCTATTTTTGTAATACTTTCTTGGTGCAACTAGTATTGTTGTTTTGTTATCATTGCTATTTCATATTTATAAATTATTATAAAGTTATTTTAATTTAGAAAATTTTGATGTATATACATTTTGGATTGTCAGAGGTATCTTGTTATTGTTTTAGTGCAACACAGCTGCCTCGAGAACTGCGAATTCATGTAATTATTATGTATTTTATGTTTGATCAGTTCTAGGTTCAGCAAATTTTAGTATACATATAGTTATTATTGCTATATGCTTAATATCACTCTTTTTCACTACCTTTTTAATTATGTTCAGTCCAGTAACCATTATTATTAATATTTCTTTTGCATGTGCTAAGTCTACCATACTTATACAGTATGATGCCTCTTCTAATTATTGTAATAATATTATTATAAACAAAAAATCTTGAGATTTTGTAATATTTACGTTATATGTAAATGGCTCAATATACTATAAAATTACAATATATATATGTGTGTGTGTGTGTGTGTGTGCGTGCGTGTATAGGTGATGCTATATGTTTAAAATTACTTACTATTTCACCTATTTATTTACTTTATCGTGTAACACCTTGTTATAGTATAAAATATTTTAAATAATAAATAAACAAATCTGATAAAATATATTCTAAATATGTAAGCATTCAACAACAATTCACTAACTCACACACACTATATATATATATATATATATATATATATATATATATATATATATATATATCCTAAAATATAGATTTGTTTACATTGTATCATTATATATATATATATATATATATATATATATATATATATTTGTTTATTAAAATTACTTTTAATTTTTTAAGTATGGATAATTTGTCATATATATTTCTGATATTATTGATATTGTTATAATTTTATTTTTAAATGAAATGGTTTTTAAATATTATTTAAAATATTCTTTTTCAACAAAAATTTCTAGCCTTCACGCACACACACACACACACACACACACACACACACACATTTAAACCATTGTTCATATATATTATTATATCAGAATGTTAGAAATATACATTGAAAACATTAAATCTTGAATATTTCTAGTATTATTATAATATTAAGATATAAAATTTATTTGTACTTACAATACAGATTCTTTAATTTTAAAAAATATATATAATAGTCAAATATATATTTTAATGTAATTAATATTATTGGCTAATGATTAAAATATTATGAATTGTCTTTAAACTGAATAATTGGTATTTTAGAATGTAAATTATTGGTATAATATAATTTAAATAAATTTGAACTACTGAAAATAATATATTATTTATTTATCAAAATTATGACATTTAGAGAATATTGTCATACAGTTACTATTCATCTTTTTTTTGAATAGCCAAAAATTAAGTCTTTTTTGTTTACTTTTCTTTTATATTATTTATTAACAACGATTCCATCCTTTTAACTAATTAATATTAATGTAAATAGCCTTATCATCTTTAGTTAGTTAATTCTTAAATTTTCTTATTCACTTATTAAAGAATATAAATCACTTATTTAAGAGAAATTAATACAATTTCATTACTATAATATTTTTTTTCCATTCAATATTTCCTTGTAATTTTTATCATTCAGCACACAAATATTATGTATTAATATTATAACTTTGTACAAAATAAAATAAATTTTATTAATGGATGTTGTCTAAGTTATTTTCTCGCCCACTGTTATATTATTTCATATAACTTAACAAATATTTGAAATTTGAACCACCGATCTATAATGGAATTATCAAAATCATAATGAGAACATATATGAAGTATATATCTTTGAATATAAATAAATCATGTGTCAATAATTATTCCAACGTCTTGTGTATTCAATATTCAATACAAATATTCGACGGTTGAAATGTTTAATTGAAAAATGTAAAATAATGTTAACAATATTAAAATATAAAAGAACACAACTTTTGTCATAAAATATTTGAAACTTTTATATATAGAATATTATGTTTATAATTTTTAAAATATTTATTTCTTATTATAAAAAAAGTAGCTCAAATTATATTATGAAACAAAAAAGTTTAATTAATATTATTGGAAATTAATTATTCAGAATTATTTAAAACTAATAGAAAAAAATATCAAAATAATTAAATTATATTTTTCTCTTCAAATTGAGAAATTTATGTAAATATTTTAAATTATTCTTAAAAGTATTTAAAAGAACGGTAAAATATTAATCGAACAAACTCGATAAAATTTACAACAAATTAAGCCAAATCAAGTGATTTACAATTACAATAAATGTAACAAATATAGAAATTAATAAAACAACAGTCTTATAAATGAGAAAGTATATAGAAAATACGGCTCGATAAATATTTTCACATATTAAACCATAAATATTAAAACGATTAAATCGCATATTCTCTTCCGCTATCAAAATTTAAACATCTAGATTAATATTAAAAATATTTCTATACACATAAATAATTATTTATCACAGACGATATTAATATTATACTAATGATGTAAACAAAAATAAATTAGTAAAATTATAATAATTTTATGTTTTTTACTGATTTTTAAATCTAAAACATAAAGAGCATAATTAATTTATATTAAAAATCTCCGCTTAAAAATTTAGTAGAATATTTTTAATCCAAATATTATAAAAGAAATCAATACATTCTTTAAAGTTATAATCTAAAATTTTATTTTATTATAAACGACATAAATGTTTTATCAATATCTTGAAAATATTTATCACATATTAATATTGTATTTATCTGTAATCCACACCTTTATTTTAAGGTAGGTCGTTAACCTTCAAAACAGCAAGCAAACGGAGAAATATAAAATATACAAAATATTCAATTATCATTTTATGTAATAATAAAATGATAATTGAATCGAATCGAATTTACATTTTTTTAATATTATTTTTATCTCAGATAAATATTTCTTTTAGTAATGGTTCTTTTTTTTTAATTACAATTGGTTTATTGTTGTACATTAAATAAATATTCTCATATGAATCTTCATTTCATGACTTCTCAACACTTAGAAATAGAAGTATAGTAATAAAAAGTACAATTAGAAATCTAGATATGATATAAATTATTATTGTCAAGTACAATATTTGTTAATTGCAATTAAAAAATTTGATAATTTTGCTTATTTTAACGGTTTTAAATTTTAATAGCAATTAAACAGAAAGATAGATAATAGATTTTTGGTAAACGTTCATTAAATATATTTTAATAACAGCGCATTTTGGAAAACAACTGATTTCGAATTTTTGGGAATCACATGTTTTTGGGAATCGCCGTTTAAACGAACCGCTTCACGATTGGTTGTGGTTTTCCCCTTCTATAACAATAATATTTATTGAGTGCGCATGCGCATGTGCTCGTCTTTCATAGGTACACATATTTTATTATATTTACATTTCAAAAGCATAGAGAGATTTTTTTGTTTTTACAATTGGACTCACACTTTGGGAAACGTTGCGATATATCTCAAAATAACAAGAAAAAATATTTTAAGAAGATATTTAATAATAAATTTAGTTGAAACAATGATTTTAATCTATTTCAATTACAATTAGACGTCACACAGGGACAGTCGCGTGACACAGCATTTTCGCAAGTGTAAATATATTATTTTTAATTTATAAATTATTATAAATTTTCGTAGGCGGCAGTACGAGTACGTATGCACTGTGTGCGCGTGCACGCGTTATATTAAATAGTAGGTAATATTATTATTGTTGTATTCGTACTCGAAATTATACAGGTGCGCAGAATGCGCATTCACAGTCTCTTCTAGGCGTGCGTCGTGTGCTTTTGTCGCGGTCGTGCATCGTGTTAATGCCGTTTTACAATCTTTTCTTATTTATTATTATAATTATCGATATCGAATTTAACCAATTCATTTTGTCGGCGTTTCTGAAAACTCACGACCCGATATTTCCAATTATCCAATTGTAATCGATCATTGTACATACACACTATTGTATTGTATAATACAATACTAGAAAAGCTGCACTTGATATTTTTTAAAGAGGACACAATGACACAATATATAAATTATGAAACAATAAATGGAGAGTTATCGGATGCAGTCATAGTAAATGTTAATTTTGACATCGGTAAACAACGATTGGCATATTTCTTTTATTTCTATTATTACTGACAATTTTCATTTTCAAATTAAATAAATAATAAAACGTTTCCGTTTCAGCCAAATATGTTTGTGAAAGAACAGCAAGGGAACTCTTAGAAAACTTAATAAAAAAATATAGCGAACGATTTAGAATTCTTGTAAACCGTAAGCTATATAAATTATTATATTTCAAATCTTAATAATTCACTGAAAAATAATAAACATTTTAATATTTTTTTTTAGGAAGAGACAATTGCTCAGAAATGAAAGCCAAAATAACATCCGACATTAACGATTACTATGACAGTGTATATTGTAGTAAGTGTACAATTTATTAGTTTTTTTTTCTTACACAAAATATTGGTTAACTATAACTTTATTGTTTTTAATTGTGATAGAAGTCATCTTTCCGGACTATCCCGATCCTCCTCACCAAACTATTGACGGTATGATAAATATTTTGTTTATATATTTTTTAAACGTTTGCAAAAAGATTTTTTTTTTTTAATATTTTTTAGACGACAACGAAATGGAAGTCGTCGAATTGGACGATTTTCCGAATATGGAAGATGGAATTAAACAAGAGCATTATGATAGTGACGTCGACATGACGAGTGATTCTCTGAATATGGAATATGAAATTGAACAAGAGCATCATGATACTGACGTAGACATAATGAATGATTTTATGAATATGGAATATGAAATTGAACAAGAGCATTATGATACTGACGTCGACATGACGAGTGATTTTCAAATTGAAGACGATAAATCGGATGTGTATCGAAAAATAAAATATTCAGAAATGAACTTCTCCGATGATGAGGAAGATTTTAATATTAAAAAGGGAAAAATTGTAGACGGAAATCCCGAAATTGGTATTCTTTTTAGTATAATTAATATGATTTTTTATCTGTATACTGTCATTTTTTTATAACTTTCTTTTTTTATTACTTTCATGATTTATTTGTGAATGCGAATATAATAATAGAATCGACGGTAAAACGTTTACGTTTTGATTTTTACTCACAAATGGGGAAAAAAATTCGATACTTTAGTGAGTCTATTAATATTTGTATTATTAATCTAATTTTATCAAAAATAATATAATTAACATTATATAATATTTTTTTATACAATTATTTCAGTCAATATACAAGACGACAATAAATACGATTACGTCTCGGATTATGGTATGCGCGAAATATGTAAATAACAATCATATCTTATCTACATTCATTTTTATGTTTTTTTTTCATCGAATATTTTTTTTATATTACATAATATATTTTTAGTAATAAATGACTCTGAACTAAAAGTATTCAAAACTCTGAGCACTATTAGCAACGGAAATACCGATGTTGAAAAAAAAATATTTCAATGGAATTCTATTGAAAAGTTCGCAGCTGACGTACGTGAACGAATATGCTCAAAATTTAGTGAACAGTATGCAATTTTACGTAAGATATCATATCATAAATCTAACTTAAATATAATATCATATCATGAAATTAGATTTACATTCATTTTTTATTGTTTCAGTAAAAAATTTGAAAGACCAAATCGCCACAGAAGACACAAATAATGATGATTGTAAAATTGCGAGAGAATTAATCTTGTTGAATTTAGTCAAGATGTTTAAAATTGATTACCGAATATCAGTATCTGGTAAGTCGTGCAAATGAATTTATAGTCAAATACTACTTTAATGTTAAAATTAAACCATTTTAACTGCATATGTACAAGAGTACATTTTTGTCGTTTTTATTGCTATGCAAATTTGAGCCGTTTTCTTTGAAAGTGGTATAAAAACATCTATTTTATATGGAAATAATATCAATTTAAAGTAATTTTATATTTGTAATTTCATTAACTGTTTTCATATTAAAAGCTCTTAGCATATTGCATTCAATATTGTCATTAACCTTTTTTTTTTAAATCAAAAATACTTACATCATTTTCAAAGACAACATCTCATTTCATTCTCTCCGCTGATAATTGAACAAGTTTGAAGTGATTTAAAAATTTAACAAATTTTCTTTTGTATTTTTTAGAAAACATAATTGATGAAGACGATTCTCAATCAGAAATCATTCATTGCAAATTATCATTTATTCGTAAGTCATATGATAAGTCGTAAATTTGAAAAAAAAAAAATAGTATAAATATATATACCATATATATAAGAAAGCATTATTATTTATTTATTTATTTTTTGTATGTTTGCTTCAATAGGTGTCACAGGCCAATATCATGATTTTATCTCTCCGATTGCTATTGTTGAAGGTATATTTTTTTAAACATTTTATTAATATAATAAATTGAAAATTAGATGTCAATCAACCAATTTAAAAGACAAATTTTAATCGGTATTCAGCACTGTGGACCATATGCAAAAAAAATCCTCTATGAACATGAACAACGTATTTGCTTTACTTTTATAATTCATATCAGTTTAATTAAAGCATTAATAATTAAGGGAATTTAACGTAATTATATTACTAAAGTTTTTTTAGACAAAATTTATTATTAACAGTTAAGGGGTTTAGACAGATAGATGTTATCACAACTAATTTATTTAATATCATTTTATAATATATTTCTATAGACACTGTTTTGATTGCTTAGAATACAAATGATTTAGAATTTGAAATGTGTTTGAAAATTAATATAAATAAAAAAAGCCAATTAATAAATATTGTCCACTTAGTTAGTATTATTAATGTATGAACTATGAGTGAATGATTATATAATATATTTTACAAAGGACAGCTTGTTAACTTGCATGAAAACAATATTGTACTAACAATACTAAACGTAGAAATAAATTGGTGGCATGGGTGACTTTAATAGATTGCATGCAATATTTAAAAGTAAGATTACAATATGTTGAACGAACGGGAAGTGTGTGACTATATGAATATGTTTAATGAGAAAGGTGTTTGACTTTGAGAGAATTAATATGTATAAATGTCAATAGACCGAACATATAGCTTAAAAAAATGACGAAAGAAGTGTTCGATTGGTATTCACAGTGAGTGTAAGAGAACAAATAGTATTTGCGGAATTAATTGAATGATGAAGGAACAAGATAGAGACGAATGAGAGAAATTTGAAGAGGCTTTTGTTAAGTAGTGAACGGTTTTTGGATGGAAATGATGATATATATATATATATATATATATATATATATATATATATGAGTGTGTATATGTGTATTTTAATTTTTAAAAAATCCATATTTCAGGTGGACAAAATAACAGCCAACAATATTCAAGAGCGTTTGAGATGACAATTGAAAATGTGAAAAAAAATTGTGAATATCAAAGTGATGATTTACTTTACGATTCCAAAATCTGTAAATATCATTCTCTTATATAAAAATTTTCATTTTAAATTTATACAGCTTAATATCCTGTTTTTTCTTTTTTTCCCATAGGTTTCGATTTGGTGATGGAGTAATGAACATATTTTGCAAAAAAAACATTGAAAATGTTTTTTAGAATTTAGACAATTATATTTAATTAATCGTTCACTAAAAAGTGTTCGTTCTACCAATAAAAATACTTATGTTTTGTCATTACACGAAGACTACTGTTAACTATTTATAATACTTTTTTTTCTGTATAACAATTCCCTAAGAAAATGTAACAATTATGTTTATTATATATATATATATATATATATATATATATATATATATATATATATATATATATATATATATATATATTATAAAGTTATTTTAATTTAGAAAATTTTGATTTATATACATTTTGGATTGTCAGAGGTGTCTTGTTATTATTTTAATGCAATACAGCTTCCTCAAGAACTGCCAATTCATGTAATTATTATATATTTCATGTTTGATCAGCTCCAGGTTCTGCAAACATTAGTATGCATATGTGGATTATTGCTATATGCTTAATATTACCATTATAATTAATATTTCTTTTACATAAACTGTTTTCTAACATTAAATTATCCATTTCAAAAAGTCTACTTATTTAGTTTGATGCCCCTTCTAATTATTGTAATATACTATTAAAAAATCTAAAAAATCTTGAAGATCTCGAGATTTTGGAATATTTTATTTTATATATAAACAACTCAATGTACTATAAAATTACAATATATTTCCTATTTTTCACCTATTTTTGTAATACTTTCTTGGTGCAACTAGTATTGTTGTTTTGTTATCATTGCTATTTCATATTTATAAATTATTATAAAGTTATTTTAATTTAGAAAATTTTGATGTATATACATTTTGGATTGTCAGAGGTATCTTGTTATTGTTTTAGTGCAACACAGCTGCCTCGAGAACTGCGAATTCATGTAATTATTATGTATTTTATGTTTGATCAGTTCTAGGTTCAGCAAATTTTAGTATACATATAGTTATTATTGCTATATGCTTAATATCACTCTTTTTCACTACCTTTTTAATTATGTTCAGTCCAGTAACCATTATTATTAATATTTCTTTTGCATGTGCTAAGTCTACCATACTTATACAGTATGATGCCTCTTCTAATTATTGTAATAATATTATTATAAACAAAAAATCTTGAGATTTTGTAATATTTACGTTATATGTAAATGGCTCAATATACTATAAAATTACAATATATATATGTGTGTGTGTGTGTGTGTGTGCGTGCGTGTATAGGTGATGCTATATGTTTAAAATTACTTACTATTTCACCTATTTATTTACTTTATCGTGTAACACCTTGTTATAGTATAAAATATTTTAAATAATAAATAAACAAATCTGATAAAATATATTCTAAATATGTAAGCATTCAACAACAATTCACTAACTCACACACACTATATATATATATATATATATATATATATATATATATATATATATATATCCTAAAATATAGATTTGTTTACATTGTATCATTATATATATATATATATATATATATATATATATATATATATTTGTTTATTAAAATTACTTTTAATTTTTTAAGTATGGATAATTTGTCATATATATTTCTGATATTATTGATATTGTTATAATTTTATTTTTAAATGAAATGGTTTTTAAATATTATTTAAAATATTCTTTTTCAACAAAAATTTCTAGCCTTCACGCACACACACACACACACACACACACACACACATTTAAACCATTGTTCATATATATTATTATATCAGAATGTTAGAAATATACATTGAAAACATTAAATCTTGAATATTTCTAGTATTATTATAATATTAAGATATAAAATTTATTTGTACTTACAATACAGATTCTTTAATTTTAAAAAATATATATAATAGTCAAATATATATTTTAATGTAATTAATATTATTGGCTAATGATTAAAATATTATGAATTGTCTTTAAACTGAATAATTGGTATTTTAGAATGTAAATTATTGGTATAATATAATTTAAATAAATTTGAACTACTGAAAATAATATATTATTTATTTATCAAAATTATGACATTTAGAGAATATTGTCATACAGTTACTATTCATCTTTTTTTTGAATAGCCAAAAATTAAGTCTTTTTTGTTTACTTTTCTTTTATATTATTTATTAACAACGATTCCATCCTTTTAACTAATTAATATTAATGTAAATAGCCTTATCATCTTTAGTTAGTTAATTCTTAAATTTTCTTATTCACTTATTAAAGAATATAAATCACTTATTTAAGAGAAATTAATACAATTTCATTACTATAATATTTTTTTTCCATTCAATATTTCCTTGTAATTTTTATCATTCAGCACACAAATATTATGTATTAATATTATAACTTTGTACAAAATAAAATAAATTTTATTAATGGATGTTGTCTAAGTTATTTTCTCGCCCACTGTTATATTATTTCATATAACTTAACAAATATTTGAAATTTGAACCACCGATCTATAATGGAATTATCAAAATCATAATGAGAACATATATGAAGTATATATCTTTGAATATAAATAAATCATGTGTCAATAATTATTCCAACGTCTTGTGTATTCAATATTCAATACAAATATTCGACGGTTGAAATGTTTAATTGAAAAATGTAAAATAATGTTAACAATATTAAAATATAAAAGAACACAACTTTTGTCATAAAATATTTGAAACTTTTATATATAGAATATTATGTTTATAATTTTTAAAATATTTATTTCTTATTATAAAAAAAGTAGCTCAAATTATATTATGAAACAAAAAAGTTTAATTAATATTATTGGAAATTAATTATTCAGAATTATTTAAAACTAATAGAAAAAAATATCAAAATAATTAAATTATATTTTTCTCTTCAAATTGAGAAATTTATGTAAATATTTTAAATTATTCTTAAAAGTATTTAAAAGAACGGTAAAATATTAATCGAACAAACTCGATAAAATTTACAACAAATTAAGCCAAATCAAGTGATTTACAATTACAATAAATGTAACAAATATAGAAATTAATAAAACAACAGTCTTATAAATGAGAAAGTATATAGAAAATACGGCTCGATAAATATTTTCACATATTAAACCATAAATATTAAAACGATTAAATCGCATATTCTCTTCCGCTATCAAAATTTAAACATCTAGATTAATATTAAAAATATTTCTATACACATAAATAATTATTTATCACAGACGATATTAATATTATACTAATGATGTAAACAAAAATAAATTAGTAAAATTATAATAATTTTATGTTTTTTACTGATTTTTAAATCTAAAACATAAAGAGCATAATTAATTTATATTAAAAATCTCCGCTTAAAAATTTAGTAGAATATTTTTAATCCAAATATTATAAAAGAAATCAATACATTCTTTAAAGTTATAATCTAAAATTTTATTTTATTATAAACGACATAAATGTTTTATCAATATCTTGAAAATATTTATCACATATTAATATTGTATTTATCTGTAATCCACACCTTTATTTTAAGGTAGGTCGTTAACCTTCAAAACAGCAAGCAAACGGAGAAATATAAAATATACAAAATATTCAATTATCATTTTATGTAATAATAAAATGATAATTGAATCGAATCGAATTTACATTTTTTTAATATTATTTTTATCTCAGATAAATATTTCTTTTAGTAATGGTTCTTTTTTTTTAATTACAATTGGTTTATTGTTGTACATTAAATAAATATTCTCATATGAATCTTCATTTCATGACTTCTCAACACTTAGAAATAGAAGTATAGTAATAAAAAGTACAATTAGAAATCTAGATATGATATAAATTATTATTGTCAAGTACAATATTTGTTAATTGCAATTAAAAAATTTGATAATTTTGCTTATTTTAACGGTTTTAAATTTTAATAGCAATTAAACAGAAAGATAGATAATAGATTTTTGGTAAACGTTCATTAAATATATTTTAATAACAGCGCATTTTGGAAAACAACTGATTTCGAATTTTTGGGAATCACATGTTTTTGGGAATCGCCGTTTAAACGAACCGCTTCACGATTGGTTGTGGTTTTCCCCTTCTATAACAATAATATTTATTGAGTGCGCATGCGCATGTGCTCGTCTTTCATAGGTACACATATTTTATTATATTTACATTTCAAAAGCATAGAGAGATTTTTTTGTTTTTACAATTGGACTCACACTTTGGGAAACGTTGCGATATATCTCAAAATAACAAGAAAAAATATTTTAAGAAGATATTTAATAATAAATTTAGTTGAAACAATGATTTTAATCTATTTCAATTACAATTAGACGTCACACAGGGACAGTCGCGTGACACAGCATTTTCGCAAGTGTAAATATATTATTTTTAATTTATAAATTATTATAAATTTTCGTAGGCGGCAGTACGAGTACGTATGCACTGTGTGCGCGTGCACGCGTTATATTAAATAGTAGGTAATATTATTATTGTTGTATTCGTACTCGAAATTATACAGGTGCGCAGAATGCGCATTCACAGTCTCTTCTAGGCGTGCGTCGTGTGCTTTTGTCGCGGTCGTGCATCGTGTTAATGCCGTTTTACAATCTTTTCTTATTTATTATTATAATTATCGATATCGAATTTAACCAATTCATTTTGTCGGCGTTTCTGAAAACTCACGACCCGATATTTCCAATTATCCAATTGTAATCGATCATTGTACATACACACTATTGTATTGTATAATACAATACTAGAAAAGCTGCACTTGATATTTTTTAAAGAGGACACAATGACACAATATATAAATTATGAAACAATAAATGGAGAGTTATCGGATGCAGTCATAGTAAATGTTAATTTTGACATCGGTAAACAACGATTGGCATATTTCTTTTATTTCTATTATTACTGACAATTTTCATTTTCAAATTAAATAAATAATAAAACGTTTCCGTTTCAGCCAAATATGTTTGTGAAAGAACAGCAAGGGAACTCTTAGAAAACTTAATAAAAAAATATAGCGAACGATTTAGAATTCTTGTAAACCGTAAGCTATATAAATTATTATATTTCAAATCTTAATAATTCACTGAAAAATAATAAACATTTTAATATTTTTTTTTAGGAAGAGACAATTGCTCAGAAATGAAAGCCAAAATAACATCCGACATTAACGATTACTATGACAGTGTATATTGTAGTAAGTGTACAATTTATTAGTTTTTTTTTCTTACACAAAATATTGGTTAACTATAACTTTATTGTTTTTAATTGTGATAGAAGTCATCTTTCCGGACTATCCCGATCCTCCTCACCAAACTATTGACGGTATGATAAATATTTTGTTTATATATTTTTTAAACGTTTGCAAAAAGATTTTTTTTTTTTAATATTTTTTAGACGACAACGAAATGGAAGTCGTCGAATTGGACGATTTTCCGAATATGGAAGATGGAATTAAACAAGAGCATTATGATAGTGACGTCGACATGACGAGTGATTCTCTGAATATGGAATATGAAATTGAACAAGAGCATCATGATACTGACGTAGACATAATGAATGATTTTATGAATATGGAATATGAAATTGAACAAGAGCATTATGATACTGACGTCGACATGACGAGTGATTTTCAAATTGAAGACGATAAATCGGATGTGTATCGAAAAATAAAATATTCAGAAATGAACTTCTCCGATGATGAGGAAGATTTTAATATTAAAAAGGGAAAAATTGTAGACGGAAATCCCGAAATTGGTATTCTTTTTAGTATAATTAATATGATTTTTTATCTGTATACTGTCATTTTTTTATAACTTTCTTTTTTTATTACTTTCATGATTTATTTGTGAATGCGAATATAATAATAGAATCGACGGTAAAACGTTTACGTTTTGATTTTTACTCACAAATGGGGAAAAAAATTCGATACTTTAGTGAGTCTATTAATATTTGTATTATTAATCTAATTTTATCAAAAATAATATAATTAACATTATATAATATTTTTTTATACAATTATTTCAGTCAATATACAAGACGACAATAAACACGATTACGTCTCGGATTATGGTATGCGCGAAATATGTAAATAACAATCATATCTTATCTACATTCATTTTTATGTTTTTTTTTCATCGAATATTTTTTTTATATTACATAATATATTTTTAGTAATAAATGACTCTGAACTAAAAGTATTCAAAACTCTGAGCACTATTAGCAACGGAAATACCGATGTTGAAAAAAAAATATTTCAATGGAATTCTATTGAAAAGTTCGCAGCTGACGTACGTGAACGAATATGCTGAAAATTTAGTGAACAGTATGCAATTTTACGTAAGATATCATATCATAAATCTAACTTAAATATAATATCATATCATGAAATTAGATTTACATTCATTTTTTATTGTTTCAGTAAAAAATTTGAAAGACCAAATCGCCACAGAAGACACAAATAATGATGATTGTAAAATTGCGAGAGAATTAATCTTGTTGAATTTAGTCAAGATGTTTAAAATTGATTACCGAATATCAGTATCTGGTAAGTCGTGCAAATGAATTTATAGTCAAATACTACTTTAATGTTAAAATTAAACCATTTTAACTGCATATGTACAAGAGTACATTTTTGTCGTTTTTATTGCTATGCAAATTTGAGCCGTTTTCTTTGAAAGTGGTATAAAAACATCTATTTTATATGGAAATAATATCAATTTAAAGTAATTTTATATTTGTAATTTCATTAACTGTTTTCATATTAAAAGCTCTTAGCATATTGCATTCAATATTGTCATTAACCTTTTTTTTTTAAATCAAAAATACTTACATCATTTTCAAAGACAACATCTCATTTCATTCTCTCCGCTGATAATTGAACAAGTTTGAAGTGATTTAAAAATTTAACAAATTTTCTTTTGTATTTTTTAGAAAACATAATTGATGAAGACGATTCTCAATCAGAAATCATTCATTGCAAATTATCATTTATTCGTAAGTCATATGATAAGTCGTAAATTTGAAAAAAAAAAAATAGTATAAATATATATACCATATATATAAGAAAGCATTATTATTTATTTATTTATTTTTTGTATGTTTGCTTCAATAGGTGTCACAGGCCAATATCATGATTTTATCTCTCCGATTGCTATTGTTGAAGGTATATTTTTTTAAACATTTTATTAATATAATAAATTGAAAATTAGATGTCAATCAACCAATTTAAAAGACAAATTTTAATCGGTATTCAGCACTGTGGACCATATGCAAAAAAAATCCTCTATGAACATGAACAACGTATTTGCTTTACTTTTATAATTCATATCAGTTTAATTAAAGCATTAATAATTAAGGGAATTTAACGTAATTATATTACTAAAGTTTTTTTAGACAAAATTTATTATTAACAGTTAAGGGGTTTAGACAGATAGATGTTATCACAACTAATTTATTTAATATCATTTTATAATATATTTCTATAGACACTGTTTTGATTGCTTAGAATACAAATGATTTAGAATTTGAAATGTGTTTGAAAATTAATATAAATAAAAAAAGCCAATTAATAAATATTGTCCACTTAGTTAGTATTATTAATGTATGAACTATGAGTGAATGATTATATAATATATTTTACAAAGGACAGCTTGTTAACTTGCATGAAAACAATATTGTACTAACAATACTAAACGTAGAAATAAATTGGTGGCATGGGTGACTTTAATAGATTGCATGCAATATTTAAAAGTAAGATTACAATATGTTGAACGAACGGGAAGTGTGTGACTATATGAATATGTTTAATGAGAAAGGTGTTTGACTTTGAGAGAATTAATATGTATAAATGTCAATAGACCGAACATATAGCTTAAAAAAATGACGAAAGAAGTGTTCGATTGGTATTCACAGTGAGTGTAAGAGAACAAATAGTATTTGCGGAATTAATTGAATGATGAAGGAACAAGATAGAGACGAATGAGAGAAATTTGAAGAGGCTTTTGTTAAGTAGTGAACGGTTTTTGGATGGAAATGATGATATATATATATATATATATATATATATATATATATATATGAGTGTGTATATGTGTATTTTAATTTTTAAAAAATCCATATTTCAGGTGGACAAAATAACAGCCAACAATATTCAAGAGCGTTTGAGATGACAATTGAAAATGTGAAAAAAAATTGTGAATATCAAAGTGATGATTTACTTTACGATTCCAAAATCTGTAAATATCATTCTCTTATATAAAAATTTTCATTTTAAATTTATACAGCTTAATATCCTGTTTTTTCTTTTTTTCCCATAGGTTTCGATTTGGTGATGGAGTAATGAACATATTTTGCAAAAAAAACATTGAAAATGTTTTTTAGAATTTAGACAATTATATTTAATTAATCGTTCACTAAAAAGTGTTCGTTCTACCAATAAAAATACTTATGTTTTGTCATTACACGAAGACTACTGTTAACTATTTATAATACTTTTTTTTCTGTATAACAATTCCCTAAGAAAATGTAACAATTATGTTTATTATATATATATATATATATATATATATATATATATATATATATATATATATATATATATATATATATATATATATATATTATAAAGTTATTTTAATTTAGAAAATTTTGATTTATATACATTTTGGATTGTCAGAGGTGTCTTGTTATTATTTTAATGCAATACAGCTTCCTCAAGAACTGCCAATTCATGTAATTATTATATATTTCATGTTTGATCAGCTCCAGGTTCTGCAAACATTAGTATGCATATGTGGATTATTGCTATATGCTTAATATTACCATTATAATTAATATTTCTTTTACATAAACTGTTTTCTAACATTAAATTATCCATTTCAAAAAGTCTACTTATTTAGTTTGATGCCCCTTCTAATTATTGTAATATACTATTAAAAAATCTAAAAAATCTTGAAGATCTCGAGATTTTGGAATATTTTATTTTATATATAAACAACTCAATGTACTATAAAATTACAATATATTTCCTATTTTTCACCTATTTTTGTAATACTTTCTTGGTGCAACTAGTATTGTTGTTTTGTTATCATTGCTATTTCATATTTATAAATTATTATAAAGTTATTTTAATTTAGAAAATTTTGATGTATATACATTTTGGATTGTCAGAGGTATCTTGTTATTGTTTTAGTGCAACACAGCTGCCTCGAGAACTGCGAATTCATGTAATTATTATGTATTTTATGTTTGATCAGTTCTAGGTTCAGCAAATTTTAGTATACATATAGTTATTATTGCTATATGCTTAATATCACTCTTTTTCACTACCTTTTTAATTATGTTCAGTCCAGTAACCATTATTATTAATATTTCTTTTGCATGTGCTAAGTCTACCATACTTATACAGTATGATGCCTCTTCTAATTATTGTAATAATATTATTATAAACAAAAAATCTTGAGATTTTGTAATATTTACGTTATATGTAAATGGCTCAATATACTATAAAATTACAATATATATATGTGTGTGTGTGTGTGTGTGTGCGTGCGTGTATAGGTGATGCTATATGTTTAAAATTACTTACTATTTCACCTATTTATTTACTTTATCGTGTAACACCTTGTTATAGTATAAAATATTTTAAATAATAAATAAACAAATCTGATAAAATATATTCTAAATATGTAAGCATTCAACAACAATTCACTAACTCACACACACTATATATATATATATATATATATATATATATATATATATATATATATATATATATATATATATCCTAAAATATAGATTTGTTTACATTGTATCATTATATATATATATATATATATATATATATATATATATTTGTTTATTAAAATTACTTTTAATTTTTTAAGTATGGATAATTTGTCATATATATTTCTGATATTATTGATATTGTTATAATTTTATTTTTAAATGAAATGGTTTTTAAATATTATTTAAAATATTCTTTTTCAACAAAAATTTCTAGCCTTCACGCACACACACACACACACACACACACACACACATTTAAACCATTGTTCATATATATTATTATATCAGAATGTTAGAAATATACATTGAAAACATTAAATCTTGAATATTTCTAGTATTATTATAATATTAAGATATAAAATTTATTTGTACTTACAATACAGATTCTTTAATTTTAAAAAATATATATAATAGTCAAATATATATTTTAATGTAATTAATATTATTGGCTAATGATTAAAATATTATGAATTGTCTTTAAACTGAATAATTGGTATTTTAGAATGTAAATTATTGGTATAATATAATTTAAATAAATTTGAACTACTGAAAATAATATATTATTTATTTATCAAAATTATGACATTTAGAGAATATTGTCATACAGTTACTATTCATCTTTTTTTTGAATAGCCAAAAATTAAGTCTTTTTTGTTTACTTTTCTTTTATATTATTTATTAACAACGATTCCATCCTTTTAACTAATTAATATTAATGTAAATAGCCTTATCATCTTTAGTTAGTTAATTCTTAAATTTTCTTATTCACTTATTAAAGAATATAAATCACTTATTTAAGAGAAATTAATACAATTTCATTACTATAATATTTTTTTTCCATTCAATATTTCCTTGTAATTTTTATCATTCAGCACACAAATATTATGTATTAATATTATAACTTTGTACAAAATAAAATAAATTTTATTAATGGATGTTGTCTAAGTTATTTTCTCGCCCACTGTTATATTATTTCATATAACTTAACAAATATTTGAAATTTGAACCACCGATCTATAATGGAATTATCAAAATCATAATGAGAACATATATGAAGTATATATCTTTGAATATAAATAAATCATGTGTCAATAATTATTCCAACGTCTTGTGTATTCAATATTCAATACAAATATTCGACGGTTGAAATGTTTAATTGAAAAATGTAAAATAATGTTAACAATATTAAAATATAAAAGAACACAACTTTTGTCATAAAATATTTGAAACTTTTATATATAGAATATTATGTTTATAATTTTTAAAATATTTATTTCTTATTATAAAAAAAGTAGCTCAAATTATATTATGAAACAAAAAAGTTTAATTAATATTATTGGAAATTAATTATTCAGAATTATTTAAAACTAATAGAAAAAAATATCAAAATAATTAAATTATATTTTTCTCTTCAAATTGAGAAATTTATGTAAATATTTTAAATTATTCTTAAAAGTATTTAAAAGAACGGTAAAATATTAATCGAACAAACTCGATAAAATTTACAACAAATTAAGCCAAATCAAGTGATTTACAATTACAATAAATGTAACAAATATAGAAATTAATAAAACAACAGTCTTATAAATGAGAAAGTATATAGAAAATACGGCTCGATAAATATTTTCACATATTAAACCATAAATATTAAAACGATTAAATCGCATATTCTCTTCCGCTATCAAAATTTAAACATCTAGATTAATATTAAAAATATTTCTATACACATAAATAATTATTTATCACAGACGATATTAATATTATACTAATGATGTAAACAAAAATAAATTAGTAAAATTATAATAATTTTATGTTTTTTACTGATTTTTAAATCTAAAACATAAAGAGCATAATTAATTTATATTAAAAATCTCCGCTTAAAAATTTAGTAGAATATTTTTAATCCAAATATTATAAAAGAAATCAATACATTCTTTAAAGTTATAATCTAAAATTTTATTTTATTATAAACGACATAAATGTTTTATCAATATCTTGAAAATATTTATCACATATTAATATTGTATTTATCTGTAATCCACACCTTTATTTTAAGGTAGGTCGTTAACCTTCAAAACAGCAAGCAAACGGAGAAATATAAAATATACAAAATATTCAATTATCATTTTATGTAATAATAAAATGATAATTGAATCGAATCGAATTTACATTTTTTTAATATTATTTTTATCTCAGATAAATATTTCTTTTAGTAATGGTTCTTTTTTTTTAATTACAATTGGTTTATTGTTGTACATTAAATAAATATTCTCATATGAATCTTCATTTCATGACTTCTCAACACTTAGAAATAGAAGTATAGTAATAAAAAGTACAATTAGAAATCTAGATATGATATAAATTATTATTGTCAAGTACAATATTTGTTAATTGCAATTAAAAAATTTGATAATTTTGCTTATTTTAACGGTTTTAAATTTTAATAGCAATTAAACAGAAAGATAGATAATAGATTTTTGGTAAACGTTCATTAAATATATTTTAATAACAGCGCATTTTGGAAAACAACTGATTTCGAATTTTTGGGAATCACATGTTTTTGGGAATCGCCGTTTAAACGAACCGCTTCACGATTGGTTGTGGTTTTCCCCTTCTATAACAATAATATTTATTGAGTGCGCATGCGCATGTGCTCGTCTTTCATAGGTACACATATTTTATTATATTTACATTTCAAAAGCATAGAGAGATTTTTTTTGTTTTTACAATTGGACTCACACTTTGGGAAACGTTGCGATATATCTCAAAATAACAAGAAAAAATATTTTAAGAAGATATTTAATAATAAATTTAGTTGAAACAATGATTTTAATCTATTTCAATTACAATTAGACGTCACACAGGGACAGTCGCGTGACACAGCATTTTCGCAAGTGTAAATATATTATTTTTAATTTATAAATTATTATAAATTTTCGTAGGCGGCAGTACGAGTACGTATGCACTGTGTGCGCGTGCACGCGTTATATTAAATAGTAGGTAATATTATTATTGTTGTATTCGTACTCGAAATTATACAGGTGCGCAGAATGCGCATTCACAGTCTCTTCTAGGCGTGCGTCGTGTGCTTTTGTCGCGGTCGTGCATCGTGTTAATGCCGTTTTACAATCTTTTCTTATTTATTATTATAATTATCGATATCGAATTTAACCAATTCATTTTGTCGGCGTTTCTGAAAACTCACGACCCGATATTTCCAATTATCCAATTGTAATCGATCATTGTACATACACACTATTGTATTGTATAATACAATACTAGAAAAGCTGCACTTGATATTTTTTAAAGAGGACACAATGACACAATATATAAATTATGAAACAATAAATGGAGAGTTATCGGATGCAGTCATAGTAAATGTTAATTTTGACATCGGTAAACAACGATTGGCATATTTCTTTTATTTCTATTATTACTGACAATTTTCATTTTCAAATTAAATAAATAATAAAACGTTTCCGTTTCAGCCAAATATGTTTGTGAAAGAACAGCAAGGGAACTCTTAGAAAACTTAATAAAAAAATATAGCGAACGATTTAGAATTCTTGTAAACCGTAAGCTATATAAATTATTATATTTCAAATCTTAATAATTCACTGAAAAATAATAAACATTTTAATATTTTTTTTTAGGAAGAGACAATTGCTCAGAAATGAAAGCCAAAATAACATCCGACATTAACGATTACTATGACAGTGTATATTGTAGTAAGTGTACAATTTATTAGTTTTTTTTTCTTACACAAAATATTGGTTAACTATAACTTTATTGTTTTTAATTGTGATAGAAGTCATCTTTCCGGACTATCCCGATCCTCCTCACCAAACTATTGACGGTATGATAAATATTTTGTTTATATATTTTTTAAACGTTTGCAAAAAGATTTTTTTTTTTTAATATTTTTTAGACGACAACGAAATGGAAGTCGTCGAATTGGACGATTTTCCGAATATGGAAGATGGAATTAAACAAGAGCATTATGATAGTGACGTCGACATGACGAGTGATTCTCTGAATATGGAATATGAAATTGAACAAGAGCATCATGATACTGGCGTCGACATGATGAATGAATCTCTGAATATGGAATGCGAAATTGAACAAGAGCATCATGATACTGACGTAGACATAATGAATGATTTTATGAATATGGAATATGAAATTGAACAAGAGCATTATGATACTGACGTCGACATGACGAGTGATTTTCAAATTGAAGACGATAAATCGGATGTGTATCGAAAAATAAAATATTCAGAAATGAACTTCTCCGATGATGAGGAAGATTTTAATATTAAAAAGGGAAAAATTGTAGACGGAAATCCCGAAATTGGTATTCTTTTTAGTATAATTAATATGATTTTTTATCTGTATACTGTCATTTTTTTATAACTTTCTTTTTTTATTACTTTCATGATTTATTTGTGAATGCGAATATAATAATAGAATCGACGGTAAAACGTTTACGTTTTGATTTTTACTCACAAATGGGGAAAAAAATTCGATACTTTAGTGAGTCTATTAATATTTGTATTATTAATCTAATTTTATCAAAAATAATATAATTAACATTATATAATATTTTTTTATACAATTATTTCAGTCAATATACAAGACGACAATAAACACGATTACGTCTCGGATTATGGTATGCGCGAAATATGTAAATAACAATCATATCTTATCTACATTCATTTTTATGTTTTTTTTTCATCGAATATTTTTTTTATATTACATAATATATTTTTAGTAATAAATGACTCTGAACTAAAAGTATTCAAAACTCTGAGCACTATTAGCAACGGAAATACCGATGTTGAAAAAAAAATATTTCAATGGAATTCTATTGAAAAGTTCGCAGCTGACGTACGTGAACGAATATGCTGAAAATTTAGTGAACAGTATGCAATTTTACGTAAGATATCATATCATAAATCTAACTTAAATATAATATCATATCATGAAATTAGATTTACATTCATTTTTTATTGTTTCAGTAAAAAATTTGAAAGACCAAATCGCCACAGAAGACACAAATAATGATGATTGTAAAATTGCGAGAGAATTAATCTTGTTGAATTTAGTCAAGATGTTTAAAATTGATTACCGAATATCAGTATCTGGTAAGTCGTGCAAATGAATTTATAGTCAAATACTACTTTAATGTTAAAATTAAACCATTTTAACTGCATATGTACAAGAGTACATTTTTGTCGTTTTTATTGCTATGCAAATTTGAGCCGTTTTCTTTGAAAGTGGTATAAAAACATCTATTTTATATGGAAATAATATCAATTTAAAGTAATTTTATATTTGTAATTTCATTAACTGTTTTCATATTAAAAGCTCTTAGCATATTGCATTCAATATTGTCATTAACCTTTTTTTTTTAAATCAAAAATACTTACATCATTTTCAAAGACAACATCTCATTTCATTCTCTCCGCTGATAATTGAACAAGTTTGAAGTGATTTAAAAATTTAACAAATTTTCTTTTGTATTTTTTAGAAAACATAATTGATGAAGACGATTCTCAATCAGAAATCATTCATTGCAAATTATCATTTATTCGTAAGTCATATGATAAGTCGTAAATTTGAAAAAAAAAAAATAGTATAAATATATATACCATATATATAAGAAAGCATTATTATTTATTTATTTATTTTTTGTATGTTTGCTTCAATAGGTGTCACAGGCCAATATCATGATTTTATCTCTCCGATTGCTATTGTTGAAGGTATATTTTTTTAAACATTTTATTAATATAATAAATTGAAAATTAGATGTCAATCAACCAATTTAAAAGACAAATTTTAATCGGTATTCAGCACTGTGGACCATATGCAAAAAAAATCCTCTATGAACATGAACAACGTATTTGCTTTACTTTTATAATTCATATCAGTTTAATTAAAGCATTAATAATTAAGGGAATTTAACGTAATTATATTACTAAAGTTTTTTTAGACAAAATTTATTATTAACAGTTAAGGGGTTTAGACAGATAGATGTTATCACAACTAATTTATTTAATATCATTTTATAATATATTTCTATAGACACTGTTTTGATTGCTTAGAATACAAATGATTTAGAATTTGAAATGTGTTTGAAAATTAATATAAATAAAAAAAGCCAATTAATAAATATTGTCCACTTAGTTAGTATTATTAATGTATGAACTATGAGTGAATGATTATATAATATATTTTACAAAGGACAGCTTGTTAACTTGCATGAAAACAATATTGTACTAACAATACTAAACGTAGAAATAAATTGGTGGCATGGGTGACTTTAATAGATTGCATGCAATATTTAAAAGTAAGATTACAATATGTTGAACGAACGGGAAGTGTGTGACTATATGAATATGTTTAATGAGAAAGGTGTTTGACTTTGAGAGAATTAATATGTATAAATGTCAATAGACCGAACATATAGCTTAAAAAAATGACGAAAGAAGTGTTCGATTGGTATTCACAGTGAGTGTAAGAGAACAAATAGTATTTGCGGAATTAATTGAATGATGAAGGAACAAGATAGAGACGAATGAGAGAAATTTGAAGAGGCTTTTGTTAAGTAGTGAACGGTTTTTGGATGGAAATGATGATATATATATATATATATATATATATATATATATATATATATATATATATATATATATATATGAGTGTGTATATGTGTATTTTAATTTTTAAAAAATCCATATTTCAGGTGGACAAAATAACAGCCAACAATATTCAAGAGCGTTTGAGATGACAATTGAAAATGTGAAAAAAAATTGTGAATATCAAAGTGATGATTTACTTTACGATTCCAAAATCTGTAAATATCATTCTCTTATATAAAAATTTTCATTTTAAATTTATACAGCTTAATATCCTGTTTTTTCTTTTTTTCCCATAGGTTTCGATTTGGTGATGGAATAATGAACATATTTTGCAAAAAAAACATTGAAAATGTTTTTTAGAATTTAGACAATTATATTTAATTAATCGTTCACTAAAAAGTGTTCGTTCTACCAATAAAAATACTTATGTTTTGTCATTACACGAAGACTACTGTTAACTATTTATAATACTTTTTTTTCTGTATAACAATTCCCTAAGAAAATGTAACAATTATGTTTATTATATATATATATATATATATATATATATATATATATATATATATATATATTATAAAGTTATTTTAATTTAGAAAATTTTGATTTATATACATTTTGGATTGTCAGAGGTGTCTTGTTATTATTTTAATGCAATACAGCTTCCTCAAGAACTGCCAATTCATGTAATTATTATATATTTCATGTTTGATCAGCTCCAGGTTCTGCAAACATTAGTATGCATATGTGGATTATTGCTATATGCTTAATATTACCATTATAATTAATATTTCTTTTACATAAACTGTTTTCTAACATTAAATTATCCATTTCAAAAAGTCTACTTATTTAGTTTGATGCCCCTTCTAATTATTGTAATATACTATTAAAAAATCTAAAAAATCTTGAAGATCTCGAGATTTTGGAATATTTTATTTTATATATAAACAACTCAATGTACTATAAAATTACAATATATTTCCTATTTCTCACCTATTTTTGTAATACTTTCTTGGTGCAACTAGTATTGTTGTTTTGTTATCATTGCTATTTCATATTTATAAATTATTATAAAGTTATTTTAATTTAGAAAATTTTGATGTATATACATTTTGGATTGTCAGAGGTATCTTGTTATTGTTTTAGTGCAACACAGCTGCCTCAAGAACTGCGAATTCATGTAATTATTATGTATTTTATGTTTGATCAGTTCTAGGTTCAGCAAATTTTAGTATACATATAGTTATTATTGCTATATGCTTAATATCACTCTTTTTCACTACCTTTTTAATTATGTTCAGTCCAGTAACCATTATTATTAATATTTCTTTTGCATGTGCTAAGTCTACCATACTTATACAGTATGATGCCTCTTCTAATTATTGTAATAATATTATTATAAACAAAAAATCTTGAGATTTTGTAATATTTACGTTATATGTAAATGGCTCAATATACTATAAAATTACAATATATATATGTGTGTGTGTGTGTGTGTGTGCGTGCGTGTATAGGTGATGCTATATGTTTAAAATTACTTACTATTTCACCTATTTATTTACTTTATCGTGTAACACCTTGTTATAGTATAAAATATTTTAAATAATAAATAAACAAATCTGATAAAATATATTCTAAATATGTAAGCATTCAACAACAATTCACTAACTCACACACACTATATATATATATATATATATATATATATATATATATATATATATCCTAAAATATAGATTTATTTACATTGTATCATTATATATATATATATATATATATATATATATATTTGTTTATTAAAATTACTTTTAATTTTTTAAGTATGGATAATTTGTCATATATATTTCTGATATTATTGATATTGTTATAATTTTATTTTTAAATGAAATGGTTTTTAAATATTATTTAAAATATTCTTTTTCAACAAAAATTTCTAGCCTTCACGCACACACACACACACACACACACACACACACATTTAAACCATTGTTCATATATATTATTATATCAGAATGTTAGAAATATACATTGAAAACATTAAATCTTGAATATTTCTAGTATTATTATAATATTAAGATATAAAATTTATTTGTACTTACAATACAGATTCTTTAATTTTAAAAAATATATATAATAGTCAAATATATATTTTAATGTAATTAATATTATTGGCTAATGATTAAAATATTATGAATTGTCTTTAAACTGAATAATTGGTATTTTAGAATGTAAATTATTGGTATAATATAATTTAAATAAATTTGAACTACTGAAAATAATATATTATTTATTTATCAAAATTATGACATTTAGAGAATATTGTCATACAGTTACTATTCATCTTTTTTTTGAATAGCCAAAAATTAAGTCTTTTTTGTTTACTTTTCTTTTATATTATTTATTAACAACGATTCCATCCTTTTAACTAATTAATATTAATGTAAATAGCCTTATCATCTTTAGTTAGTTAATTCTTAAATTTTCTTATTCACTTATTAAAGAATATAAATCACTTATTTAAGAGAAATTAATACAATTTCATTACTATAATATTTTTTTTCCATTCAATATTTCCTTGTAATTTTTATCATTCAGCACACAAATATTATGTATTAATATTATAACTTTGTACAAAATAAAATAAATTTTATTAATGGATGTTGTCTAAGTTATTTTCTCGCCCACTGTTATATTATTTCATATAACTTAACAAATATTTGAAATTTGAACCACCGATCTATAATGGAATTATCAAAATCATAATGAGAACATATATGAAGTATATATCTTTGAATATAAATAAATCATGTGTCAATAATTATTCCAACGTCTTGTGTATTCAATATTCAATACAAATATTCGACGGTTGAAATGTTTAATTGAAAAATGTAAAATAATGTTAACAATATTAAAATATAAAAGAACACAACTTTTGTCATAAAATATTTGAAACTTTTATATATAGAATATTATGTTTATAATTTTTAAAATATTTATTTCTTATTATAAAAAAAGTAGCTCAAATTATATTATGAAACAAAAAAGTTTAATTAATATTATTGGAAATTAATTATTCAGAATTATTTAAAACTAATAGAAAAAAATATCAAAATAATTAAATTATATTTTTCTCTTCAAATTGAGAAATTTATGTAAATATTTTAAATTATTCTTAAAAGTATTTAAAAGAACGGTAAAATATTAATCGAACAAACTCGATAAAATTTACAACAAATTAAGCCAAATCAAGTGATTTACAATTACAATAAATGTAACAAATATAGAAATTAATAAAACAACAGTCTTATAAATGAGAAAGTATATAGAAAATACGGCTCGATAAATATTTTCACATATTAAACCATAAATATTAAAACGATTAAATCGCATATTCTCTTCCGCTATCAAAATTTAAACATCTAGATTAATATTAAAAATATTTCTATACACATAAATAATTATTTATCACAGACGATATTAATATTATACTAATGATGTAAACAAAAATAAATTAGTAAAATTATAATAATTTTATGTTTTTTACTGATTTTTAAATCTAAAACATAAAGAGCATAATTAATTTATATTAAAAATCTCCGCTTAAAAATTTAGTAGAATATTTTTAATCCAAATATTATAAAAGAAATCAATACATTCTTTAAAGTTATAATCTAAAATTTTATTTTATTATAAACGACATAAATGTTTTATCAATATCTTGAAAATATTTATCACATATTAATATTGTATTTATCTGTAATCCACACCTTTATTTTAAGGTAGGTCGTTAACCTTCAAAACAGCAAGCAAACGGAGAAATATAAAATATACAAAATATTCAATTATCATTTTATGTAATAATAAAATGATAATTGAATCGAATCGAATTTACATTTTTTTAATATTATTTTTATCTCAGATAAATATTTCTTTTAGTAATGGTTCTTTTTTTTTAATTACAATTGGTTTATTGTTGTACATTAAATAAATATTCTCATATGAATCTTCATTTCATGACTTCTCAACACTTAGAAATAGAAGTATAGTAATAAAAAGTACAATTAGAAATCTAGATATGATATAAATTATTATTGTCAAGTACAATATTTGTTAATTGCAATTAAAAAATTTGATAATTTTGCTTATTTTAACGGTTTTAAATTTTAATAGCAATTAAACAGAAAGATAGATAATAGATTTTTGGTAAACGTTCATTAAATATATTTTAATAACAGCGCATTTTGGAAAACAACTGATTTCGAATTTTTGGGAATCACATGTTTTTGGGAATCGCCGTTTAAACGAACCGCTTCACGATTGGTTGTGGTTTTCCCCTTCTATAACAATAATATTTATTGAGTGCGCATGCGCATGTGCTCGTCTTTCATAGGTACACATATTTTATTATATTTACATTTCAAAAGCATAGAGAGATTTTTTTTGTTTTTACAATTGGACTCACACTTTGGGAAACGTTGCGATATATCTCAAAATAACAAGAAAAAATATTTTAAGAAGATATTTAATAATAAATTTAGTTGAAACAATGATTTTAATCTATTTCAATTACAATTAGACGTCACACAGGGACAGTCGCGTGACACAGCATTTTCGCAAGTGTAAATATATTATTTTTAATTTATAAATTATTATAAATTTTCGTAGGCGGCAGTACGAGTACGTATGCACTGTGTGCGCGTGCACGCGTTATATTAAATAGTAGGTAATATTATTATTGTTGTATTCGTACTCGAAATTATACAGGTGCGCAGAATGCGCATTCACAGTCTCTTCTAGGCGTGCGTCGTGTGCTTTTGTCGCGGTCGTGCATCGTGTTAATGCCGTTTTACAATCTTTTCTTATTTATTATTATAATTATCGATATCGAATTTAACCAATTCATTTTGTCGGCGTTTCTGAAAACTCACGACCCGATATTTCCAATTATCCAATTGTAATCGATCATTGTACATACACACTATTGTATTGTATAATACAATACTAGAAAAGCTGCACTTGATATTTTTTAAAGAGGACACAATGACACAATATATAAATTATGAAACAATAAATGGAGAGTTATCGGATGCAGTCATAGTAAATGTTAATTTTGACATCGGTAAACAACGATTGGCATATTTCTTTTATTTCTATTATTACTGACAATTTTCATTTTCAAATTAAATAAATAATAAAACGTTTCCGTTTCAGCCAAATATGTTTGTGAAAGAACAGCAAGGGAACTCTTAGAAAACTTAATAAAAAAATATAGCGAACGATTTAGAATTCTTTTAAACCGTAAGCTATATAAATTATTATATTTCAAATCTTAATAATTCACTGAAAAATAATAAACATTTTAATATTTTTTTTTAGGAAGAGACAATTGCTCAGAAATGAAAGCCAAAATAACATCCGACATTAACGATTACTATGACAGTGTATATTGTAGTAAGTGTACAATTTATTAGTTTTTTTTTCTTACACAAAATATTGGTTAACTATAACTTTATTGTTTTTAATTGTGATAGAAGTCATCTTTCCGGACTATCCCGATCCTCCTCACCAAACTATTGACGGTATGATAAATATTTTGTTTATATATTTTTTAAACGTTTGCAAAAAGATTTTTTTTTTTTAATATTTTTTAGACGACAACGAAATGGAAGTCGTCGAATTGGACGATTTTCCGAATATGGAAGATGGAATTAAACAAGAGCATTATGATAGTGACGTCGACATGACGAGTGATTCTCTGAATATGGAATATGAAATTGAACAAGAGCATCATGATACTGGCGTCGACATGATGAATGAATCTCTGAATATGGAATGCGAAATTGAACAAGAGCATCATGATACTGACGTAGACATAATGAATGATTTTATGAATATGGAATATGAAATTGAACAAGAGCATTATGATACTGACGTCGACATGACGAGTGATTTTCAAATTGAAGACGATAAATCGGATGTGTATCGAAAAATAAAATATTCAGAAATGAACTTCTCCGATGATGAGGAAGATTTTAATATTAAAAAGGGAAAAATTGTAGACGGAAATCCCGAAATTGGTATTCTTTTTAGTATAATTAATATGATTTTTTATCTGTATACTGTCATTTTTTTATAACTTTCTTTTTTTATTACTTTCATGATTTATTTGTGAATGCGAATATAATAATAGAATCGACGGTAAAACGTTTACGTTTTGATTTTTACTCACAAATGGGGAAAAAAATTCGATACTTTAGTGAGTCTATTAATATTTGTATTATTAATCTAATTTTATCAAAAATAATATAATTAACATTATATAATATTTTTTTATACAATTATTTCAGTCAATATACAAGACGACAATAAACACGATTACGTCTCGGATTATGGTATGCGCGAAATATGTAAATAACAATCATATCTTATCTACATTCATTTTTATGTTTTTTTTTCATCGAATATTTTTTTTATATTACATAATATATTTTTAGTAATAAATGACTCTGAACTAAAAGTATTCAAAACTCTGAGCACTATTAGCAACGGAAATACCGATGTTGAAAAAAAAATATTTCAATGGAATTCTATTGAAAAGTTCGCAGCTGACGTACGTGAACGAATATGCTGAAAATTTAGTGAACAGTATGCAATTTTACGTAAGATATCATATCATAAATCTAACTTAAATATAATATCATATCATGAAATTAGATTTACATTCATTTTTTATTGTTTCAGTAAAAAATTTGAAAGACCAAATCGCCACAGAAGACACAAATAATGATGATTGTAAAATTGCGAGAGAATTAATCTTGTTGAATTTAGTCAAGATGTTTAAAATTGATTACCGAATATCAGTATCTGGTAAGTCGTGCAAATGAATTTATAGTCAAATACTACTTTAATGTTAAAATTAAACCATTTTAACTGCATATGTACAAGAGTACATTTTTGTCGTTTTTATTGCTATGCAAATTTGAGCCGTTTTCTTTGAAAGTGGTATAAAAACATCTATTTTATATGGAAATAATATCAATTTAAAGTAATTTTATATTTGTAATTTCATTAACTGTTTTCATATTAAAAGCTCTTAGCATATTGCATTCAATATTGTCATTAACCTTTTTTTTTTAAATCAAAAATACTTACATCATTTTCAAAGACAACATCTCATTTCATTCTCTCCGCTGATAATTGAACAAGTTTGAAGTGATTTAAAAATTTAACAAATTTTCTTTTGTATTTTTTAGAAAACATAATTGATGAAGACGATTCTCAATCAGAAATCATTCATTGCAAATTATCATTTATTCGTAAGTCATATGATAAGTCGTAAATTTGAAAAAAAAAAATAGTATAAATATATATACCATATATATAAGAAAGCATTATTATTTATTTATTTATTTTTTGTATGTTTGCTTCAATAGGTGTCACAGGCCAATATCATGATTTTATCTCTCCGATTGCTATTGTTGAAGGTATATTTTTTTAAACATTTTATTAATATAATAAATTGAAAATTAGATGTCAATCAACCAATTTAAAAGACAAATTTTAATCGGTATTCAGCACTGTGGACCATATGCAAAAAAAATCCTCTATGAACATGAACAACGTATTTGCTTTACTTTTATAATTCATATCAGTTTAATTAAAGCATTAATAATTAAGGGAATTTAACGTAATTATATTACTAAAGTTTTTTTAGACAAAATTTATTATTAACAGTTAAGGGGTTTAGACAGATAGATGTTATCACAACTAATTTATTTAATATCATTTTATAATATATTTCTATAGACACTGTTTTGATTGCTTAGAATACAAATGATTTAGAATTTGAAATGTGTTTGAAAATTAATATAAATAAAAAAAGCCAATTAATAAATATTGTCCACTTAGTTAGTATTATTAATGTATGAACTATGAGTGAATGATTATATAATATATTTTACAAAGGACAGCTTGTTAACTTGCATGAAAACAATATTGTACTAACAATACTAAACGTAGAAATAAATTGGTGGCATGGGTGACTTTAATAGATTGCATGCAATATTTAAAAGTAAGATTACAATATGTTGAACGAACGGGAAGTGTGTGACTATATGAATATGTTTAATGAGAAAGGTGTTTGACTTTGAGAGAATTAATATGTATAAATGTCAATAGACCGAACATATAGCTTAAAAAAATGACGAAAGAAGTGTTCGATTGGTATTCACAGTGAGTGTAAGAGAACAAATAGTATTTGCGGAATTAATTGAATGATGAAGGAACAAGATAGAGACGAATGAGAGAAATTTGAAGAGGCTTTTGTTAAGTAGTGAACGGTTTTTGGATGGAAATGATGATATATATATATATATATATATATATATATATATATATATATGAGTGTGTATATGTGTATTTTAATTTTTAAAAAATCCATATTTCAGGTGGACAAAATAACAGCCAACAATATTCAAGAGCGTTTGAGATGACAATTGAAAATGTGAAAAAAAATTGTGAATATCAAAGTGATGATTTACTTTACGATTCCAAAATCTGTAAATATCATTCTCTTATATAAAAATTTTCATTTTAAATTTATACAGCTTAATATCCTGTTTTTTCTTTTTTTCCCATAGGTTTCGATTTGGTGATGGAGTAATGAACATATTTTGCAAAAAAAACATTGAAAATGTTTTTTAGAATTTAGACAATTATATTTAATTAATCGTTCACTAAAAAGTGTTCGTTCTACCAATAAAAATACTTATGTTTTGTCATTACACGAAGACTACTGTTAACTATTTATAATACTTTTTTTTCTGTATAACAATTCCCTAAGAAAATGTAACAATTATGTTTATTATATATATATATATATATATATATATATATATATATATATATATATATATATTATAAAGTTATTTTAATTTAGAAAATTTTGATTTATATACATTTTGGATTGTCAGAGGTGTCTTGTTATTATTTTAATGCAATACAGCTTCCTCAAGAACTGCCAATTCATGTAATTATTATATATTTCATGTTTGATCAGCTCCAGGTTCTGCAAACATTAGTATGCATATGTGGATTATTGCTATATGCTTAATATTACCATTATAATTAATATTTCTTTTACATAAACTGTTTTCTAACATTAAATTATCCATTTCAAAAAGTCTACTTATTTAGTTTGATGCCCCTTCTAATTATTGTAATATACTATTAAAAAATCTAAAAAATCTTGAAGATCTCGAGATTTTGGAATATTTTATTTTATATATAAACAACTCAATGTACTATAAAATTACAATATATTTCCTATTTCTCACCTATTTTTGTAATACTTTCTTGGTGCAACTAGTATTGTTGTTTTGTTATCATTGCTATTTCATATTTATAAATTATTATAAAGTTATTTTAATTTAGAAAATTTTGATGTATATACATTTTGGATTGTCAGAGGTATCTTGTTATTGTTTTAGTGCAACACAGCTGCCTCAAGAACTGCGAATTCATGTAATTATTATGTATTTTATGTTTGATCAGTTCTAGGTTCAGCAAATTTTAGTATACATATAGTTATTATTGCTATATGCTTAATATCACTCTTTTTCACTACCTTTTTAATTATGTTCAGTCCAGTAACCATTATTATTAATATTTCTTTTGCATGTGCTAAGTCTACCATACTTATACAGTATGATGCCTCTTCTAATTATTGTAATAATATTATTATAAACAAAAAATCTTGAGATTTTGTAATATTTACGTTATATGTAAATGGCTCAATATACTATAAAATTACAATATATATATGTGTGTGTGTGTGTGTGTGTGCGTGCGTGTATAGGTGATGCTATATGTTTAAAATTACTTACTATTTCACCTATTTATTTACTTTATCGTGTAACACCTTGTTATAGTATAAAATATTTTAAATAATAAATAAACAAATCTGATAAAATATATTCTAAATATGTAAGCATTCAACAACAATTCACTAACTCACACACACTATATATATATATATATATATATATATATATATATATATATATATATATATCCTAAAATATAGATTTGTTTACATTGTATCATTATATATATATATATATATATATATATATATATTTGTTTATTAAAATTACTTTTAATTTTTTAAGTATGGATAATTTGTCATATATATTTCTGATATTATTGATATTGTTATAATTTTATTTTTAAATGAAATGGTTTTTAAATATTATTTAAAATATTCTTTTTCAACAAAAATTTCTAGCCTTCACGCACACACACACACACACACACACACACACACACACACACACACACACATTTAAACCATTGTTCATATATATTATTATATCAGAATGTTAGAAATATACATTGAAAACATTAAATCTTGAATATTTCTAGTATTATTATAATATTAAGATATAAAATTTATTTGTACTTACAATACAGATTCTTTAATTTTAAAAAATATATATAATAGTCAAATATATATTTTAATGTAATTAATATTATTGGCTAATGATTAAAATATTATGAATTGTCTTTAAACTGAATAATTGGTATTTTAGAATGTAAATTATTGGTATAATATAATTTAAATAAATTTGAACTACTGAAAATAATATATTATTTATTTATCAAAATTATGACATTTAGAGAATATTGTCATACAGTTACTATTCATCTTTTTTTTGAATAGCCAAAAATTAAGTCTTTTTTGTTTACTTTTCTTTTATATTATTTATTAACAACGATTCCATCCTTTTAACTAATTAATATTAATGTAAATAGCCTTATCATCTTTAGTTAGTTAATTCTTAAATTTTCTTATTCACTTATTAAAGAATATAAATCACTTATTTAAGAGAAATTAATACAATTTCATTACTATAATATTTTTTTTCCATTCAATATTTCCTTGTAATTTTTATCATTCAGCACACAAATATTATGTATTAATATTATAACTTTGTACAAAATAAAATAAATTTTATTAATGGATGTTGTCTAAGTTATTTTCTCGCCCACTGTTATATTATTTCATATAACTTAACAAATATTTGAAATTTGAACCACCGATCTATAATGGAATTATCAAAATCATAATGAGAACATATATGAAGTATATATCTTTGAATATAAATAAATCATGTGTCAATAATTATTCCAACGTCTTGTGTATTCAATATTCAATACAAATATTCGACGGTTGAAATGTTTAATTGAAAAATGTAAAATAATGTTAACAATATTAAAATATAAAAGAACACAACTTTTGTCATAAAATATTTGAAACTTTTATATATAGAATATTATGTTTATAATTTTTAAAATATTTATTTCTTATTATAAAAAAAGTAGCTCAAATTATATTATGAAACAAAAAAGTTTAATTAATATTATTGGAAATTAATTATTCAGAATTATTTAAAACTAATAGAAAAAAATATCAAAATAATTAAATTATATTTTTCTCTTCAAATTGAGAAATTTATGTAAATATTTTAAATTATTCTTAAAAGTATTTAAAAGAACGGTAAAATATTAATCGAACAAACTCGATAAAATTTACAACAAATTAAGCCAAATCAAGTGATTTACAATTACAATAAATGTAACAAATATAGAAATTAATAAAACAACAGTCTTATAAATGAGAAAGTATATAGAAAATACGGCTCGATAAATATTTTCACATATTAAACCATAAATATTAAAACGATTAAATCGCATATTCTCTTCCGCTATCAAAATTTAAACATCTAGATTAATATTAAAAATATTTCTATACACATAAATAATTATTTATCACAGACGATATTAATATTATACTAATGATGTAAACAAAAATAAATTAGTAAAATTATAATAATTTTATGTTTTTTACTGATTTTTAAATCTAAAACATAAAGAGCATAATTAATTTATATTAAAAATCTCCGCTTAAAAATTTAGTAGAATATTTTTAATCCAAATATTATAAAAGAAATCAATACATTCTTTAAAGTTATAATCTAAAATTTTATTTTATTATAAACGACATAAATGTTTTATCAATATCTTGAAAATATTTATAGTACAGTAAAATTAGACATTTTGGGACGGATGTCGAGAGTGCAGAACTTTTTTCCGGAAATGTATTCTACATAATGAGGTTAATAAGAGGTCATAAAGTTCCACTCGCCAAAGAGGGAGCTTCCCTCCGAAAATCACAAAAAACATCAAAAAAATCGATCACTTTTTAGTTTTCCGGATTTATCTTCAAAACTATAGCTCGTATGGAAAAAGTGTCAATGAATAAATTAATCCTCATTAAATTATGCATATAAAATGTATTGTTCATAATTTGCGTAACTGTTTCCAATTTTCTGTAAAAAGCGTTCAAAAATAGGCCTAAAATGGCCCCCTCGGCAAAAATTTCTCGTTCCGCGGTTTTGCCGACGATTATCTCAAAACTTATCGATTTTAGGTGGGTATCAAAGAGGAAAAAAGTTGTAGACCAAATCCTCTTCTATTATAATCAGTTATTGTATTTTCAATTGATTCTTTCAGTTTTCTAAAAATTACAATTTTCCCGAACTCGATCTGACGATTTTTCGCGTCACTCCGGCAGTTAAATGCATTTTTAAGGAACAAAAATAGCAAGAGTGTAAAAATTTCTTTTAGAAACACATAAAGAATTTTAAAATGAATTAGAATCAAAAAAGCAGTATCCTCTCTAGAGGGAGCTTCCTCCTATATTTGCCGAAAACCTCACAAAATTTGACTTTTTCTCAGTTTCTCGCTCATATTTCACAAACTATCACTCGGAGTGAAAAGTTGTTCATAGACAAAATATTCTTCTTAAAATTCTACATCAAAATTGTTCTATTCATAATTTGCGTAATCATGTTCAATTTCTCTATAAAAGCCCTCAAAGTAGGAGATGTCGCGTCAGCAAAAAAAGTGCTTCTGGAGTTCCCCATAAATGTTTCGAAGTCTATCAATAATCGGCGATTTTTATTTCATACACCGTAAAGAACAGGATTTTCTCTACACGATCCAGAAGTGGCGCCCGTTTGACCCCCCTGCAACGGTTTTTATCAGTGCTCAAAGTTGAACAATTTTTGCGCGATTTTACATTGGACGAGCAAAAATCTTTAAATAGTAGGTAATATTATAAGTTCATGTGATCACTCGAATTTTTCGCAAATTTTTCGAAAAAGTGGCAAACGACACAACCGCTTCGCCGATCTCCGACTTTCGGTCGGTCGTCGACGACTTGCGAAAAAGTTCATGTGATCACTCGAATTTTTCGCAAATTTTTCAAATGTCATGTCGATTTTTAGAAAAAATGTAATTTTTTTCGAAAAATCGCGTGTCGATCGTCGAGTGGTTGCGATTCGAGATCGCGATTTTCGAAAAAGTGGCAAACGACACAACCGCTTCGCCGATCTCCGACTTTCGGTCGGTCGTCGACGACTTGCGAAAAAGTTCATGTGATCACTCGAATTTTTCGCAAATTTTTCAAATGTCATGTCGATTTTTAGAAAAAATGTAATTTTTTTCGAAAAATCGCGTGTCGATCGTCGAGTGGTTGCGACTCGAGATCGCGATTTTCAAAAAAGTGGCAAACGACACAACCGCTTCGCCGATCTCCGACTTTCGGTCGGTCGTCGACGACTTGCGAAAAAGTTCATGTGATCACTCGAATTTTTCGCAAATTTTTCAAATGTCATGTCGATTTTTAGAAAAAAATGTAATTTTTTTCGAAAAATCGCGTGTCGATCGTCGAGTGGTTGCGACTCGAGATCGCGATTTTCGAAAAAGTGGCAAACGACACAACTACTTCGCCGATCTCCGACTGTCGATCGATCGTCGACGACTTGCGAAAAAAGTCACGTGATCACTCGAATATTTCGCAAATTTTTCCAATCCCAACTCGATTTTTACCAAAAAAGTAGTTTTTTTCGTAAAATCGTGTGTCGATCGTCGAGTGGTTGCGTCTCGAGATCGCGATTTTCGAAAAAGTGACAAACGACCCAACTACTTCGCGATCTCCGACTGTCGATCGATCGTCGACGACTTGCGAAAAAAGTCACGTGATCACTCGAATTTTTCGCAAATTTTTAAAATCTCAACTCGATTTTTAGAAAAATTGTAGTTTTTTTTCGGAAAATTGTGTGTCGAACGTAGAGTGGTTGCGTCACGAGATCGCGATTTTCGAAAAAGCGACAAACGACACAACCACTTCGCCGATCTCCGACTGTCGAACGATCGTCGACGACTTGCGAAAATCGCGATCTCGAGACGCAACCACTCTACGATCGACACACGATTTTACGAAAAAAACTACATTTTTAGTAAAAATTGAGTTGAGATTTGAAAAATTTGCGAAATATTCGAGTGATCACGTGACTTTTTTCGCAAATCGTCGACGATCGATCGAGAGTCGGAGATCGGCGAAGTGGTTGGGTCGTTTGTCACTTTTTCGAAAATCGCGATCTCGAGACGCAACCACTCGACGATCGACACACGATTTTCGAAAAAAACTACATTTTTTCTGTAAATCGAGTTGAGATTTGAAAAATTCGAGTGATCACGTGACTTTTTTCGCAAGTCGTCGACGATCGATCGACAGTCGGAGATCGCGAAGTAGTTGGGTCGTTTGTCACTTTTTCGAAAATCGCGATCTCGAGACGCAACCACTCTACGATCGACACACAATTTTTCGAAAAAAACTACAATTTTTCTGAAAATCGAGTTGAGATTTGAAAAATTTGCGAAAAATCGAGTGATCACGTGACTTTTTTCGCAAGTCGTCGACGATCGATCGAGAGTCGGAGATCGGCGAAGAGGTTGGGTCGTTTGTCACTTTTTCGAAAATCGCGATCTCGAGACGCAACCACTCGACGATCGACACAAGATTTTCGGAAAAAAACTACATTTTTTCTGTAAATCGAGTTGAGATTTGAAAAATTCGAGTGATCACGTGACTTTTTTCGCAAGTCGTCGACGATCGATCGACAGTCGGAGATCGCGAAGTAGTTGGGTCGTTTGTCACTTTTTCGAAAATCGCGATCTCGAGACGCAACCACTCTACGATCGACACACAATTTTTCGAAAAAAACTACAATTTTTCTGAAAATCGAGTTGAGATTTGAAAAATTTGCGAAAAATCGAGTGATCACGTGACTTTTTTCGCAAGTCGTCGACGATCGATCGACAGTCGGAGATCGGCGAAGAAGTTGTGTCGTTTGTCACTTTTTTGAAAATCGCGATCTCGAGACGCAACCACTCGACGATCGACAAACGATTTTCGAAAAAAACTACATTTTTTCTGAAAATCGAGTTGAGATTTGAAAAATTCGAGTGATCACGTGACTTTTTTCGCAAGTCGTCGACGATCGATCGAGAGTCGGAGATCGGCGAAGTGGTTGGGTCGTTTGTCACTTTTTCGAAAATCGCGATCTCGAGACGCAACCACTCGACGATCGACATACGATTTTCGAAAAAAACTACAATTTTTCTGAAAATCGAGTTGAGATTTGAAAAATTTGCGGAAAATTCGAGTGATCACGTGTCTTTTTTCGCAAGTCGTCGACGATCGATCGACAGTCGGAGATCGCGAAGTAGTTGGGTCGTTTGTCACTTTTTCGAAAATCGCGATCTCGAGACGCAACCACTCTACGATCGACACTCGATTTTCGAAAAAAACTACATTTTTTCTGAAATTTGAGTTGAGATTTGAAAAATTCGAGTGATCACGTGACTTTTTTCGCTAGTCGTCGACGTTCGATTGACAGTCGGAGATCGCGAAGTAGTTGGGTCGTTTGTAATTTTTTCGAAAATCGCGATCTCAAGACGCAACCACTCGACGATCGACACACGATTTTACGAAAAAAACTACATTTTTAGTAAAAATCGAGTTGAGATTTGAAAAATTTGCGAAAAATTCGAGTGATCACGTGACTTTTTTCGCAAGTCGTCGACGATCGATCGACAGTCGGAGATCGGCGAAGTAGTTGTGTCGTTTGTCACTTTTTCGAAAATCGCGATCTCGAGACGCAACCACTCGACGATCGACACTCGATTTTCGAAAAAAACTACATTTTTTTCTGAAATTTGAGATGAGATTTGAAAAATTCGAGTGATCACGTGACTTTTTTCGCAAGTCGTCGACGATCGATCGACAGTCGGAGATCAACGAAGTAGTTGGGTCGTTTGTCACTTTTTCGAAAATCGCGATCTCGAGACGCAACCAATCTACGATCGACACACAATTTTTCGGCGTCTGTCTCCTCGGGCGCTTTTGTTTGGTCGGCAAATTCCCTCCTTAGAAAAAAAAAAAAAAAAAAAAAAAAAAGGTTAGGTTCTCTCGGGGAAGCCTGTCCCCTAGAGAGCGCGTCCCCAGGTGGCGGATAGGGGAATGCTCGTCAGTGACTATGTTGCTGGAGGGTAGGAGTGAAATAAAATAGCTCCCGCGGACCAACAGGCTGGAGGGGAAGACAACGGGGTGGTCTTCTCCTCCAACAACACGGAAGAATGCTCACATCCGCAGTCGTCGTCGCTCACAAGTGTTGCACCTGCATCGGTGGTTCTCGATGGCGACCGTCGGCCTCCATGTTTGCCGGTTGAAGTCGTACCAACCGGAAACTTGTAGAGGCCGATGTTGACGCCCGTGACCATCGATCGGGAGTTCTTTTATAACTGCTGTCTGCTTCATTTGTGGGTGACCGATTGTTGATGATCCTGAGCAAGAGTGGTGCCTCCGTGCACTGCTCTCTCCCAACATAGAAGAACACTCACATCCGCAGTCGCCGTTGTTCGCGAATGTTGCACCTGCATCGGTGGATCTAGTCGGCGCCCGTCTGCCTCCATGTTCCCCGGTTGAAGGCGTTCAGACTGGAAACTTGCAGAGGCCGATGCGTGCGCGCCCGTGACCATCGATCGGGAGTTCTCTATAACTGCTGTCTGCTTCATTCGCGGGCGACCGATAGCTGATGATCCTGAGTGGATGAGTGGTGCCTCCGGGCGCCCAAATCAAGAGCACACCCCCAGCGTCTCGGCTCGGACTCCGGACAGCAATGCTCCGGTGACCGAGCCGGACGACCGAGATGGCAGCAAATGCCCTTTAACTCCGAGTATAGGCAGGCAGATGCCTAGACTTGCGATAGGCCGTGGCAACACGCCTAACATACCGACCTAGTACAAAGCAATGCCTGACGGTGGTTCTGGCTAGGTCGGGGAACACAGGAGGTTTTAGTGGGTCCCACCCAGAGTAATTGTAAAATCTCTGGCGTGAATCCCACACTATAAGCGTCTGTCTGCTCGGGCGCTTTTGTTTGGTCGGCAAATTTCCTCCTTAGAAAAAAAAAAAAAAAAAAAAAAAAAAAAAAAAAAAAAAAAAAAAAAAGGTTAGGTTAGGTTAGGTTAGGTTAGGTTAGGTTAGGTTCCCGCTGACCGGATTGGCCGATAGCCAGTATGGCTTCCGCCGCGGCAGATCCACGATCGACGCGATCTCCCGGGTCGTCTCAATAATACGGACGGCTTGGGAGGGATCTGTCAAAGCGAGCCACAGTGTCGCGATGGTGGCGCTTGACGTTCGGAACGCCTTCAACTCGGCGCGATGGGATTTAATTCTCAAAGCGCTGAGCGGAGGAGTCCGGGCGCCCAGCTCCATCGTCAAGTTACTGGCGAGTTACCTGAGCGATCGACATCTTGAGTATGTCGATCAGCTCGGAGTGACTCACACCAGAGCAGTGGAGGCGGGTGTTCCACAGGGTTCGGTCCTCGGGCCAGCTCTGTGGAACATCATGTATGACGGCCTCCTCAGGGTGGATCTCCCCGCGGGGGCAGAAATAGTTGCCTTTGCGGACGACGTCGCCGTTATCGCCACGGGAAAGAGCACTTCCGAGCTGCAGTACGTCACTCAAATGACGCTGCACCGGATCTGCTCCTGGATGCGGGAGTCTGGGCTCACACTGGCCCCTCAAAAAACTGAGGCCGTACTCTTCTCGAGGAGAAGGAAGATGGAGCCTCCGGCGCTGACGGTGGAGGGACACGGGGTGACTTTCGCACCCTCGCTTCGGTATCTGGGCGTCCACCTAGACCGTAAGCTTACCTTCGCCGAACACGTCCGGAAGGCATCCGCAAAGGCGGCCGTAGTGACAGAGCAGTTGGCGGGGCTGATGCCAAACATCGGGGGGCCGAGGTATAGGCGGAGGGTGCTGCTGAATTCGGTGGTGCACTCCACTATGCTCTACGGCGCTCCGGTGTGGGCGGCGGCTCTGTCGGTGCAGAGGACCAGGCTCATGATGGCACAAGTTCAGCGGAGGAGCGCCCTTCGGGTCGCGACTGCGTACAGAACTGTGTCCGAAGATGCCGTCCTCGTCATTGCGGCAATCTCGCCTATCGACCTTCTCGCTGAGGAGAGGCGGGCCGTTTACGGCGGAACCACCAGGACTGAGGCGAGAGCCATCAGATATGAAGACTGGCAAAAGCGATGGGACGACTCGCAGAAGGGTAGGTGGACGCACAGACTCATCGGCGATCTGAGGACGTGGTGTGGCAGATCGCACGGCGAGCTGAGCTACCATCTCACCCAACTCCTGTCCGGCCACGGGTCCTTCTCTTCGTACCTTCACAGGATCGGAAAGGAGAACTCGACGGCCTGTCACCATTGCGATTCCAGTCTGGACGACGCCGAGCATACCGCATTCCATTGCCCGGCGTGGATCGAGGAACGCTGCAAGCTTTCACGAGCTCTGCGACGGGACTCGGTTACGCCGGAGGTGATGGTGAGCAGTATGCTCGAGAACATCGAGAACTGGTCGTCCTGGCTCGACTTCGCCTCCGCCGTCATGAAAATGAAGGAGGAGGCGGAGAGGGTAAGAAGACCCATAGGATAACGTCTCGGCCCGGGTTCTGGACAGCAATGTCCGGATGACCGGGCCAGTCAGAGAGAGTGAAGGCAATTAGATGCCCACAAACGCGAAGTCTAGGCAGGCAGATGCCTACACCAGCGAAAGGCTGAAAAAACACGCCTAAATCACACCGACCTATTACAAAGCAATGCCTGACGGTGGTTCTGGATAGGTCGGGGAAAACAGGAGGTTTTAGTGGGTCCCACCCAGAGTAATTTGTAAAATCTCTGGCGTGAATCTCACACTATAAGTGTCCGTCTGCTGTGGGCACTTTTGTTTGGTCGGCAAATTTCCTCCTTAGGAAAAAAAAAAAAAAAAAAAAAAAAAAAAAAAAAAAAAAAAAAAAAAAAAAGGTTAGGTTAGGTTAGGTTAGGTTAGGTTAGGTTAGGTTAGGTTAGGTTAGGTTAGGTTAGGTTGGGAGCCTGTCCCCTAGAGAGCGCGTCCCCAGGTGGCGGATAGGGGAATGCTCGTCAGTGACTATGTTGCTGGAGGGTAGGAGTGAAATAAAATAGCTCCCGCGGACCAACAGGCTGGAGGGGAAGACAACGGGGTGGTCTTCTCCTCCAACAACACGGAAGAATGCTCACATCCGCAGTCGTCGTCGCTCACAAGTGTTGCACCTGCATCGATGGTTCTCGATGGCGACCGTCGGCCTCCATGTTTGCCGGTTGAAGTCGTACCAACCGGAAACTTGTAGAGGCCGATGTTGACGCCCGTGACCATCGATCGGGAGTTCTTTTATAACTGCTGTCTGCTTCATTTGTGGGTGACCGATTGTTGATGATCCTGAGCAAGAGTGGTGCCTCCGTGCACTGCTCTCTCCCAACATAGAAGAACACTCACATCCGCAGTCGCCGTTGTTCGCGAATGTTGCACCTGCATCGGTGGATCTAGTCGGCGCCCGTCTGCCTCCATGTTCCCCGGTTGAAGGCGTTCAGACTGGAAACTTGCAGAGGCCGATGCGTGCGCGCCCGTGACCATCGATCGGGAGTTCTCTATAACTGCTGTCTGCTTCATTCGCGGGCGACCGATAGCTGATGATCCTGAGTGGATGAGTGGTGCCTCCGGGCGCCCAAATCAAGAGCACACCCCCAGCGTCTCGGCTCGGACTCCGGACAGCAATGCTCCGGTGACCGAGCCGGACGACCGAGATGGCAGCAAATGCCCTTTAACTCCGAGTATAGGCAGGCAGATGCCTAGACTTGCGATAGGCCGTGGCAACACGCCTAACATACCGACCTAGTACAAAGCAATGCCTGACGGTGGTTCTGGCTAGGTCGGGGAACACAGGAGGTTTTAGTGGGTCCCACCCAGAGTAATTGTAAAATCTCTGGCGTGAATCCCACACTATAAGCGTCTGTCTGCTCGGGCGCTTTTGTTTGGTCGGCAAATTCCCTCCTTAGGAAAAAAAAAAAAAAAAAAAAAAAAAAAAAAAAAAAAAAAAAAAAAAAAGGTTAGGTTAGGTTAGGTTAGGTTCTCTCGGGGGAGCCTGTCCCCTAGAGAGCGCGTCCCCAGGTGGCGGATAGGGGAATGCTCGCCAGTGACTATGTTGCTGGAGGGTAGGAGTGAAATAAAATAGCTCCCGCGGACCAACAGGCTGGAGGGGAAGACAACGGGGTGGTCTTCTCCTCCAACAACACGGAAGAATGCTCACATCCGCAGTCGTCGTCGCTCACAAGTGTTGCACCTGCATCGGTGGTTCTCGATGGCGACCGTCGGCCTCCATGTTTGCCGGTTGAAGTCGTACCAACCGGAGACTTGTAGAGGCCGATGTTGACGCCCGTGACCATCGATCGGGAGTTCTTTTATAACTGCTGTCTGCTTCATTTGTGGGTGACCGATTGTTGATGATCCTGTGCAAGAGTGGTGCCTCCGTGCACTGCTCTCTCCCAACATAGAAGAACACTCACATCCGCAGTCGCCGTTGTTCGCGAATGTTGCACCTGCATCGGTGGATCTAGTCGGCGCCCGTCTGCCTCCATGTTCCCCGGTTGAAGGCGTCCAGACTGGAAACTTGCAGAGGCCGATGCGTGCGCGCCCGTGACCATCGATCGGGAGTTCTCTATAACTGCTGTCTGCTTCATTCGCGGGCGACCGATAGCTGATGATCCTGAGTGGATGAGTGGTGCCTCCGGGCGCCCAAATCAAGAGCACACCCCCAGCGCCTCGGCTCGGACTCCGGACAGCAATGCTCCGGTGACCGAGCCGGACGACCGAGATGGCAGCAAATGCCCTTTAACTCCGAGTAAGGTTAGAGTTGCGTTTGTGCTGTCGAGCGGAGCGCACGGTTCGCGTCGCCTCGCTCCAAAGTATATAGAGTTTGCTTGCACACGCGAAGCGATCGCGCCCCCATCCAAGTGGAGCGCATTTCTGAGGTCTGCGCCCGCGTTCTGACGTGAAGCGCCTGTTAGGCGCCTGCGCCCCATCAGACTTTGCTTTGTGTGTGGCCGGACTGGTGTCTGGGCGCCTGCTGTGGTTGCTGCGCCCCCTCAGGTGTTGCTAGGAGGTTTGTTCAGGGTGAAGCGCCCCTGCTAGGGCTTCGCCCCCCTGATAATTTTTCATTCCCACTTTTCCATTTCCCACTTTTCCATTTTCCACTTTTCCATTTTCCCATTTTCCATTTTCCACTTTTCCGAATTTTCCCATTTTCCATTTTCCACTTTTCCGAATTTTCCCATTTTCCATTTTCCACTTTTCCGAATTTTCCCATTTTCCATTTTCCACTTTTCCGAATTTTCCCATTTTCCATTTTCCACTTTTCCGAATTTTCCCACTTTTCCATTTTCCATTTTCCGAATTTTCCCATATTTTCCATTTTCTTCAATTTAAAATTTTTTCAATTTTTTTTTTTTTTTTTTTTTTTTTTTTTTTTTTTTTTTCAATTTCTTTAATTGTTTTTATTTTTTTTTTTCAATTTCTTCAATTGTTTTTATTTTTTTATTTTTTTTTTTATTTTATTCTATTTAAATAATGTCCTCTCCGACCCCTCTGTCGACCGTCTCCGACCCCTCTGTCTCTTTATGTCATCGACCCTCATCTTCTCTGGGCGATGCCCTTGAGAAGATTAGGGTTCTAGCGAGCGGACTGGCCACCTTTTGTAATTCAAAGAAGGGAAAAAATGTGCACACCCGTATAAAAGATGACATACGGGAAATTACCCTTTTACTGGCCCAACTCGAAGCCATCGGAGGCGGTCCGATGGACCCGACCATGTCATCTAGGAGCTCTCCTCCCCGTTCTCTAATTAAAAATCTTGATATACCCGTCTCGTCGCCGCTGGGTGCGGCCAATAATCCGATCGTGGCTGCGGAGCCGGACCGTTTCCAGACGGTGACGAAGAAGAGGAGGAGACGTGATCCCAGGAAGGGCTCCGAGCAATCGGCCCAGAAACTTCCTGCGCCACTCCCCACCCCCCGCCACCCTCATCCTCCTCATCGTTCAAATCGACCGTCACTTCCTCCGGCTCCGCACACCCAAAAAATGAGCTTGCCTACAATAAAGTCCAGGACCCGCAAGCGCCCATCGGGTAGCGTGGTTCTTGAACCAATGGCAGAGGGGGACGAGCCGCTCTCCTACGCGGAGGTGTTGCGGCAAATGCACACCCTGGAGAAGGAGACGCCACTGCCTCCACTCACGGTGAGGCGGAACGCCAAAGGGGAATTGGTGTTCCGCCCTACAAAGTCCGGGGCCCTAGCCATCATCCAGGAGAGAGTCAGGATGGTGGCCGGGGATAAAGCGCACATAAGGGTCACCGCACCCAAGAGAGAGGTCCTGGTTAAAGACCTAGACGAGGGCCTCTCAGAGGATGACGTCAGGGCGGCGCTCCTACCGTATGCGGGTGAAGGTGGCGGGCTTGAGGTCGTGAGCACACGCCAACAGCGCTCCGGTACGCGGAGCTTGCTGCTCCGAATACCGCACACTGCAAGGTTGCAAAGCCTGCTGAAAGAGGGCAGGCTAAAAATAGGCCTGATGTCCTGCAGGCTGCGGGAACTAAAAAGAACACCCCGCTGCTACCGTTGCCTGGGCTTCGGGCATACATCCATCCGATGTTCCGGCCCCGACCGCAGCGCCTGCTGCCTCAACTGCGGTACACGAGGCCACGTTGCGCGTGACTGTAAAAGTCACGCGCATTGTCCGACTTGTGCTGACGAGGGGTTACCGTCGCAGCACAGGGGAGGCAGCCGAGTGTGCCCCTCATACCAAAAGGAGCAAAGAAGGATCCTCCAGAAATGTCGCTGAGGATCCTTCAAATTAATCTCAACAACAGCAGGATCGCTCAGGATCTCATGTTCCTGACAGCCGCCGAGCTGAACGCGGACGCGGTGATAATTTCTGAACAGTACAGAAACACCGCGTCCAACTGGTACTCGGACAGGTCGTCGCGGGCTGCCATCTTCGTGGCTTCGCGGCGGCATCGAGTTACCGGAGCGTCGGCCGGCACATCGGACGGCTGCGTGTGGGTCGAGCTGGGCGGAATCAGGCTTTACAGCTGTTACTTCTCGCCCAACTCCCCACTCGAGGAATTTGAGACGGCGCTGAGCGACCTGGTGCTGTTTGTAGAGACGAGCCGCCCTGTCATTTTGGCGGGTGACTTCAACGCCAAGGCGGTCGAGTGGGGTTCGGCTCTGACCGATCGCAGAGGGACGATGCTGTCCGACGCCGTCGCTCATCTCCGGCTGCGGGTCGCCAACAGAGGCTCGAGCTTGACCTGCCGCAGGGGTGCGGGCGGATCGGTCGTCGACGTCACGTTCGCCGATGAGACGACGATCGGCAAGATCAGAGACTGGAGGGTCATGGAGATTTTCTCGCACAGTGACCACCAATACATCGGCTTCGACGTAGCGAGTGGCATCAAAAAGCCGGCCACCTCGGTGGCCGGGTGGTCCACTCGCAAACTAGACGTCGAAGCTTTTTGCGTAACTCTCGAAGCGGATCTGGTGGGTTTCAGAAGCGAAAGAGTAAACGGTACGAATGAGCTTGTGCACGCAGAGAACGTCATCTCCTCCACCAGTGCGATAATCCGCAGGGCGTGCGACGCATCCATGCCCAGAAGAGCGGCTGGTTGTGGTCGCCGTCAGGTGTACTGGTGGAGCGAAGAGATAGCCGCGCTTCGGAGCGCGTGTCTGCGAAATAGAAGGTTTGCACAGGCACGAATGCATGATGAAAGCGCGAATGAGGCCTACCGGGACGCTCGACGAGCCCTTCGAAAGGCCATCAAGGCCTCGAAGGAGAGATGCTGGCGCGAGCTTTGCGAGACGATCGACATTGACCCATGGGGACTCCCCTACAAACTGGTCCGTAACAAGATCAGGGGGCGAGTCCTCGACCAGTTTCTGGCCGATCCGTCGAATCTGCGGACGGTCGTCGACGGTCTGTTCCCCGCGCCTCTCGGGGTCGCTCGCCATGGAGGCGATTCGCGAGCCGGAGAGGCGGGGGCGTTCGGCGGTGTCGACACCGACTGCACGGAAGACGAGCCTGAGCCCTTCACAAGGGCCGAATTGGCGTTGGCAGCCGCCCGCCTGGGAGGGGATAAGACTCCCGGTCCAGACGGGGTACCGAACGCGGTGCTGCGCGTCGTAGCCGAGAAATATCCGGAGCTGCTCCTGGATACGTTCAATCCGTGCCTGAAACAGGGAGTGTTTGGGCGGTCGTGGAAGAGACAGAGGCTGGTTCTCATGCCGAAAGGCGGAGGATCGGTCTCCGGTCCGCCCACGTACAGACCGCTCTGCATGATCAGCGGGGTGGGCAAGCTACTGGAGCGTTTGATATTAAACAGGCTCCAGTCTTGCATCGAGCACCCGCTGACCGGTTTGGCCGATAGCCAGTATGGCTTCCGCCGCGGCAGATCCACGATCGACGCCATCTCCCGGGTCGTCTCAAAAATACGGACGGCTTGGGAGGGATCAGTCAAAGCGAGCCACAGTGTCGTGATGGTGGCGCTTGACGTCCGGAACGCCTTCAACTCGGCGCGATGGGATCTAATTCTCAAAGCGCTGAGCAGAGGAGTCCGGGCGCCCAGCTCCATCGTCAAGTTACTGGCGAGTTACCTGAGCGATCGACATCTTGAATATGTCGATCAGCTCGGAGTGACTCACACCAGAGCAGTGGAGGCGGGTGTTCCGCAGGGTTCGGTCCTCGGGCCAGCTCTGTGGAACATCATGTATGACGGCCTCCTCAGGGTGGATCTCCCCGCGGGGGCAGAAATAGTTGCCTTTGCGGACGACGTCGCCGTTATCGCCACGGGAAAGAGCACTTCCGAGCTGCAGTACGTCACTCAAATGACGCTGCACCGGATCTGCTCCTGGATGCGGGAGTCTGGGCTCACACTGGCCCCTCAAAAAACTGAGGCCGTACTCTTCTCGAGGAGAAGGAAGATGGAGCCTCCGGCGCTGACGGTGGAGGGACACAGGGTGACTTTCGCACCCTCGCTTCGGTATCTGGGCGTCCACCTAGACCGTAGGCTTACCTTTGCCGAACACGTCCGGAAGGCATCCGCAAAGGCGGCCGTAGTGACAGAGCAGTTGGCGGGGCTGATGCCAAACATCGGGGGGCCGAGGTATAGGCGGAGGGTGCTGCTGAATTCGGTGGTGCACTCCACTATGCTCTACGGCGCTCCGGTGTGGGCGGCGGCTCTGTCGGTGCAGAGGACCAGGCGCATAATGGCACAAGTTCAGCGCAGAAGCGCCCTTCGGGTCGCGACTGCGTACAGAACTGTGTCCGAAGATGCCGTCCTCGTCATTGCGGCAATCTCGCCTATCGACCTTCTTGCCGAGGAGAGGCGGGCCGTTTACGGCGGAACCACCAGGACTGAGGCGAGAGCCATCAGATATGAAGACTGGCAAAAGCGATGGGACGACTCGCAGAAGGGTAGGTGGACGCACAGACTCATCGGCGATCTGAGGACGTGGTGTGGCAGATCGCACGGCGAGCTGAGCTACCATCTCACCCAACTCCTGTCCGGCCACGGGTCCTTCTCTTCGTACCTTCACAGGATCGGAAAGGAGAACTCGACGGCCTGTCACCATTGCGATTCCAGTCTGGACGACGCCGAGCATACCGCATTCCATTGCCCGGCGTGGATCGAGGAACGCTGCAAGCTTTCACGAGCTCTGCGACGGGACTCGGTTACGCCGGAGGTGATGGTGAGCAGTATGCTCGAGAACATCGAGAACTGGTCGTCCTGGCTCGACTTCGCCTCCGCCGTCATGAAAATGAAGGAGGAGGCGGAGAGGGTAAGAAGACCCATAGGATAACGTCTCGGCCCGGGTTCTGGACAGCAATGTCCGGATGACCGGGCCAGACAGAGAGAGTGAAGGCAACTAGATGCCCACAAACGCGAAGTCTAGGCAGGCAGATGCCTACACCAGCGAAAGGCTGAAAAAACACGCCTAAATCACACCGACCTATTACAAAGCAATGCCTGGCGGCGGTTCTGGATAGGTCGGGGAAAACAGGAGGTTTTAGTGGGTCCCACCCAGAGTAATTTGTAAAATCTCTGGCGTGAATCTCACACTATAAGTGTCCGTCTGCTGCGGGCACTTTTGTTTGGTCGGCAAATTTCCTCCTTAGAAAAAAAAAAAAAAAAAAAAAAAGGTTAGGTTAGGTTAGGTTAGGTTAGGTTAGGTTAGGTTAGGTTAGGTTAGGTTAGGTTCTCTCGGGGGAGCCTGTCCCCTAGAGAGCGCGTCCCCAGGTGGCGGATAGGGGAATGCTCGTCAGTGACTATGTTGCTGGAGGGTAGGAGTGAAATAAAATAGCTCCCGCGGACCAACAGGCTGGAGGGGAAGACAACGGGGTGGTCTTCTCCTCCAACAACACGGAAGAATGCTCACATCCGCAGTCGTCGTCGCTCACAAGTGTTGCACCTGCATCGGTGGTTCTCGATGGCGACCGTCGGCCTCCATGTTTGCCGGTTGAAGTCGTACCAACCGGAAACTTGTAGAGGCCGATGTTGACGCCCGTGACCATCGATCGGGAGTTCTTTTATAACTGCTGTCTGCTTCATTTGTGGGTGACCGATTGTTGATGATCCTGAGCAAGAGTGGTGCCTCCGTGCACTGCTCTCTCCCAACATAGAAGAACACTCACATCCGCAGTCGCCGTTGTTCGCGAATGTTGCACCTGCATCGGTGGATCTAGTCGGCGCCCGTCTGCCTCCATGTTCCCCGGTTGAAGGCGTTCAGACTGGAAACTTGCAGAGGCCGATGCGTGCGCGCCCGTGACCATCGATCGGGAGTTCTCTATAACTGCTGTCTGCTTCATTCGCGGGCGACCGATAGCTGATGATCCTGAGTGGATGAGTGGTGCCTCCGGGCGCCCAAATCAAGAGCACACCCCCAGCGTCTCGGCTCGGACTCCGGACAGCAATGCTCCGGTGACCGAGCCGGACGACCGAGATGGCAGCAAATGCCCTTAACTCCGAGTATAGGCAGGCAGATGCCTAGACTTGCGATAGGCCGTGGCAACACGCCTAACATACCGACCTAGTACAAAGCAATGCCTGACGGTGGTTCTGGCTAGGTCGGGGAACACAGGAGGTTTTAGTGGGTCCCACCCAGAGTAATTGTAAAATCTCTGGCGTGAATCCCACACTATAAGCGTCTGTCTGCTCGGGCGCTTTTGTTTGGTCGGCAAATTCCCTCCTTAGGAAAAAAAAAAAAAAAAAAAAAAAAAAAAGGTTAGGTTAGGTTAGGTTAGGTTAGGTTAGGTTAGGTTAGGTTTCATCGTTCAAATCGACCGTCACTTCCTCCGGCTCCGCACACCCAAAAAATGAGCTTGCCTACAATAAAGTCCAGGACCCGCAAGCGCCCATCGGGTAGCGTGGTTCTTGAACCAATGGCAGAGGGGGACGAGCCGCTCTCCTACGCGGAGGTGTTGCGGCAAATGCACACCCTGGAGAAGGAGACGCCACTGCCTCCACTCACGGTGAGGCGGAACGCCAAAGGGGAATTGGTGTTCCGCCCTACAAAGTCCGGGGCCCTAGCCATCATCCAGGAGAGAGTCAGGATGGTGGCCGGGGATAAAGCGCACATAAGGGTCACCGCACCCAAGAGAGAGGTCCTGGTTAAAGACCTAGACGAGGGCCTCTCAGAGGATGACGTCAGGGCGGCGCTCCTACCGTATGCGGGTGAAGGTGGCGGGCTTGAGGTCGTGAGCACACGCCAACAGCGCTCCGGTACGCGGAGCTTGCTGCTCCGAATACCGCACACTGCAAGGTTGCAAAGCCTGCTGAAAGAGGGCAGGCTAAAAATAGGCCTGATGTCCTGCAGGCTGCGGGAACTAAAAAGAACACCCCGCTGCTACCGTTGCCTGGGCTTCGGGCATACATCCATCCGATGTTCCGGCCCCGACCGCAGCGCCTGCTGCCTCAACTGCGGTACACGAGGCCACGTTGCGCGTGACTGTAAAAGTCACGCGCATTGTCCGACTTGTGCTGACGAGGGGTTACCGTCGCAGCACGGGGGAGGCAGCCGAGTGTGCCCCTCATACCAAAAGGAGCAAAGAAGGATCCTCCAGAAATGTCGCTGAGGATCCTTCAAATTAATCTCAACAACAGCAGGATCGCTCAGGATCTCATGTTCCTGACAGCCGCCGAGCTGAACGCGGACGCGGTGATAATTTCTGAACAGTACAGAAACACCGCGTCCAACTGGTACTCGGACAGGTCGTCGCGGGCTGCCATCTTCGTGGCTTCGCGGCGGCATCGAGTTACCGGAGCGTCGGCCGGCACATCGGACGGCTGCGTGTGGGTCGAGCTGGGCGGAATCAGGCTTTACAGCTGTTACTTCTCGCCCAACTCCCCACTCGAGGAATTTGAGACGGCGCTGAGTGACCTGGTGCTGTTTGTAGAGACGAGCCGCCCTGTCATTTTGGCGGGTGACTTCAACGCCAAGGCGGTCGAGTGGGGTTCGGCTCTGACCGATCGCAGAGGGACGATGCTGTCCGACGCCGTCGCTCATCTCCGGCTGCGGGTCGCCAACAGAGGCTCGAGCTTGACCTGCCGCAGGGGTGCGGGCGGATCGGTCGTCGACGTCACGTTCGCCGATGAGACGACGATCGGCAAGATCAGAGACTGGAGGGTCATGGAGATTTTCTCGCACAGTGACCACCAATACATCGGCTTCGACGTAGCGAGTGGCATCAAAAAGCCGGCCACCTCGGTGGCCGGGTGGTCCACTCGCAAACTAGACGTCGAAGCTTTTTGCGTAACTCTCGAAGCGGATCTGGTGGGTTTCAGAAGCGAAAGAGTAAACGATACGAATGAGCTTGTGCACGCAGAGAACGTCATCTCCTCCACCAGTGCGATAATCCGCAGGGCGTGCGACGCATCCATGCCCAGAAGAGCGGCTGGTTGTGGTCGCCGTCAGGTGTACTGGTGGAGCGAAGAGATAGCCGCGCTTCGGAGCGCGTGTCTGCGAAATAGAAGGTTTGCACAGGCACGAATGCATGATGAAAGCGCGAATGAGGCCTACCGGGACGCTCGACGAGCCCTTCGAAAGGCCATCAAGGCCTCGAAGGAGAGATGCTGGCGCGAGCTGTGCGAGACGATCGACATTGACCCATGGGGACTCCCCTACAAACTGGTCCGTAACAAGATCAGGGGGCGAGTCCTCGACCAGTTTCTGGCCGATCCGTCGAATCTGCGGACGGTCGTCGACGGCCTGTTCCCCGCGCCTCTCGGGGTCGCTCGCCATGGAGGCGATTCGCGAGCCGGAGAGGCGGGGGCGTTCGGCGGTGTCGACACCGACTGCACGGAAGACGAGCCTGAGCCATTCACAGGGGCCGAATTGGCGTTGGCAGCCGCCCGCCTGGGAGGGGATAAGACTCCCGGTCCAGACGGGGTACCGAACGCGGTGCTGCGCGTCGTAGCCGAGAAATACCCGGAGCTGCTCTTGGATACGTTCAATCCGTGCCTGAAACAGGGAGTGTTTGGGCGGTCGTGGAAGAGACAGAGGCTGGTTCTCATGCCGAAAGGCGGAGGATCGGTCTCCGGTCCGCCCACGTACAGACCGCTCTGCATGATCAGCGGGGTGGGCAAGCTACTGGAGCGTCTGATATTAAACAGGCTCCAGTCTTGCATCGAGCACCCGCTGACCGGATTGGCCGATAGCCAGTATGGCTTCCGCCGCGGCAGATCCACGATCGACGCGATCTCCCGGGTCGTCTCAATAATACGGACGGCTTGGGAGGGATCTGTCAAAGCGAGCCACAGTGTCGCGATGGTGGCGCTTGACGTTCGGAACGCCTTCAACTCGGCGCGATGGGATTTAATTCTCAAAGCGCTGAGCGGAGGAGTCCGGGCGCCCAGCTCCATCGTCAAGTTACTGGCGAGTTACCTGAGCGATCGACATCTTGAGTATGTCGATCAGCTCGGAGTGACTCACACCAGAGCAGTGGAGGCGGGTGTTCCACAGGGTTCGGTCCTCGGGCCAGCTCTGTGGAACATCATGTATGACGGCCTCCTCAGGGTGGATCTCCCCGCGGGGGCAGAAATAGTTGCCTTTGCGGACGACGTCGCCGTTATCGCCACGGGAAAGAGCACTTCCGAGCTGCAGTACGTCACTCAAATGACGCTGCACCGGATCTGCTCCTGGATGCGGGAGTCTGGGCTCACACTGGCCCCTCAAAAAACTGAGGCCGTACTCTTCTCGAGGAGAAGGAAGATGGAGCCTCCGGCGCTGACGGTGGAGGGACACAGGGTGACTTTCGCACCCTCGCTTCGGTATCTGGGCGTCCACCTAGACCGTAAGCTTACCTTCGCCGAACACGTCCGGAAGGCATCCGCAAAGGCGGCCGTAGTGACAGAGCAGTTGGCGGGGCTGATGCCAAACATCGGGGGGCCGAGGTATAGGCGGAGGGTGCTGCTGAATTCGGTGGTGCACTCCACTATGCTCTACGGCGCTCCGGTGTGGGCGGCGGCTCTGTCGGTGCAGAGGACCAGGCGCATAATGGCACAAGTTCAGCGCAGAAGCGCCCTTCGGGTCGCGACTGCGTACAGAACTGTGTCCGAAGATGCCGTCCTCGTCATTGCGGCAATCTCGCCTATCGACCTTCTTGCCGAGGAGAGGCGGGCCGTTTACGGCGGAACCACCAGGACTGAGGCGAGAGCCATCAGATATGAAGACTGGCAAAAGCGATGGGACGACTCGCAGAAGGGTAGGTGGACGCACAGACTCATCGGCGATCTGAGGACGTGGTGTGGCAGATCGCACGGCGAGCTGAGCTACCATCTCACCCAACTCCTGTCCGGCCACGGGTCCTTCTCTTCGTACCTTCACAGGATCGGAAAGGAGAACTCGACGGCCTGTCACCATTGCGATTCCAGTCTGGACGACGCCGAGCATACCGCATTCCATTGCCCGGCGTGGATCGAGGAACGCTGCAAGCTTTCACGAGCTCTGCGACGGGACTCGGTTACGCCGGAGGTGATGGTGAGCAGTATGCTTGAGAACATCGAGAACTGGTCGTCCTGGCTCGACTTCGCCTCCTCCGTCATGAAAATGAAGGAGGAGGCGGAGAGGGTAAGAAGACCCATAGGATAACGTCTCGGCCCGGGTTCTGGACAGCAATGTCCGGATGACCGGGCCAGACAGAGAGAGTGAAGGCAACTAGATGCCCACAAACGCGAAGTCTAGGCAGGCAGATGCCTACACCAGCGAAAGGCTGAAAAAACACGCCTAAATCACACCGACCTATTACAAAGCAATGCCTGGCGGCGGTTCTGGATAGGTCGGGGAAAACAGGAGGTTTTAGTGGGTCCCACCCAGAGTAATTTGTAAAATCTCTGGCGTGAATCTCACACTATAAGTGTCCGTCTGCTGCGGGCACTTTTGTTTGGTCGGCAAATTTCCTCCTTAGAAAAAAAAAAAAAAAAAAAAAAAAAGGTTAGGTTAGGTTAGGTTAGGTTAGGTTAGGTTAGGTTAGGTTAGGTTAGGTTAGGTTAGGTTAGGTTCTCTCGGGGGAGCCTGTCCCCTAGAGAGCGCGTCCCCAGGTGGCGGATAGGGGAATGCTCGTCAGTGACTATGTTGCTGGAGGGTAGGAGTGAAATAAAATAGCTCCCGCGGACCAACAGGCTGGAGGGGAAGACAACGGGGTGGTCTTCTCCTCCAACAACACGGAAGAATGCTCACATCCGCAGTCGTCGTCGCTCACAAATGTTGCACCTGCATCGGTGGTTCTCGATGGCGACCGTCGGCCTCCATGTTTGCCGGTTGAAGTCGTACCAACCGGAAACTTGTAGAGGCCGATGTTGACGCCCGTGACCGTCGATCGGGAGTTCTTTTATAACTGCTGTCTGCTTCATTTGTGGGTGACCGATTGTTGATGATCCTGAGCAAGAGTGGTGCCTCCGTGCACTGCTCTCTCCCAACATAGAAGAACACTCACATCCGCAGTCGCCGTTGTTCGCGAATGTTGCACCTGCATCGGTGGATCTAGTCGGCGCCCGTCTGCCTCCATGTTCCCCGGTTGAAGGCGTTCAGACTGGAAACTTGCAGAGGCCGATGCGTGCGCGCCCGTGACCATCGATCGGGAGTTCTCTATAACTGCTGTCTGCTTCATTCGCGGGCGACCGATAGCTGATGATCCTGAGTGGATGAGTGGTGCCTCCGGGCGCCCAAATCAAGAGCACACCCCCAGCGTCTCGGCTCGGACTCCGGACAGCAATGCTCCGGTGACCGAGCCGGACGACCGAGATGGCAGCAAATGCCCTTAACTCCGAGTATAGGCAGGCAGATGCCTAGACTTGCGATAGGCCGTGGCAACACGCCTAACATACCGACCTAGTACAAAGCAATGCCTGACGGTGGTTCTGGCTAGGTCGGGGAACACAGGAGGTTTTAGTGGGTCCCACCCAGAGTAATTGTAAAATCTCTGGCGTGAATCCCACACTATAAGCGTCTGTCTGCTCGGGCGCTTTTGTTTGGTCGGCAAATTCCCTCCTTAGGAAAAAAAAAAAAAAAAAAAAAAAAAAAAGGTTAGGTTAGGTTAGGTTAGGTTAGGTTAGGTTAGGTTCTCTCGGGGGAGCCTGTCCCCTAGAGAGCGCGTCCCCAGGTGGCGGATAGGGGAATGCTCGTCAGTGAATATGTTGCTGGAGGGTAGGAGTGAAATAAAATAGCTCCCGCGGACCAACAGGCTGGAGGGGAAGACAACGGGGTGGTCTTCTCCTCCAACAACACGGAAGAATGCTCACATCCGCAGTCGTCGTCGCTCACAAGTGTTGCACCTGCATCGGTGGTTCTCGATGGCGACCGTCGGCCTCCATGTTTGCCGGTTGAAGTCGTACCAACCGGAAACTTGTAGAGGCCGATGTTGACGCCCGTGACCATCGATCGGGAGTTCTTTTATAACTGCTGTCTGCTTCATTTGTGGGTGACCGATTGTTGATGATCCTGAGCAAGAGTGGTGCCTCCGTGCACTGCTCTCTCCCAACATAGAAGAACACTCACATCCGCAGTCGCCGTTGTTCGCGAATGTTGCACCTGCATCGGTGGATCTAGTCGGCGCCCGTCTGCCTCCATGTTCCCCGGTTGAAGGCGTTCAGACTGGAAACTTGCAGAGGCCGATGCGTGCGCGCCCGTGACCATCGATCGGGAGTTCTCTATAACTGCTGTCTGCTTCATTCGCGGGCGACCGATAGCTGATGATCCTGAGTGGATGAGTGGTGCCTCCGGGCGCCCAAATCAAGAGCACACCCCCAGCGTCTCGGCTCGGACTCCGGACAGCAATGCTCCGGTGACCGAGCCGGACGACCGAGATGGCAGCAAATGCCCTTTAACTCCGAGTATAGGCAGGCAGATGCCTAGACTTGCGATAGGCCGTGGCAACACGCCTAACATACCGACCTAGTACAAAGCAATGCCTGACGGTGGTTCTGGCTAGGTCGGGGAAGACAGGAGGTTTTAGTGGGTCCCACCCAGAGTAATTGTAAAATCTCTGGCGTGAATCCCACACTATAAGCGTCTGTCTGCTCGGGCGCTTTTGTTTGGTCGGCAAATTTCCTCCTCATGAAAAAAAAAAAAAAAAAAAAAAAAAAAAAAAAAAAAAAAAAAAAGGTTAGGTTAGGTTAGGTTAGGTTAGGTTAGGTTAGGTTAGGTTAGGTTAGGTTAGGTTAGGTTAGGTTAGGTTAGGTTAGGTTAGGTTAGGTTAGGTTAGGTTAGGTTAGGTTAGGTTCTCCTAGAAAAAAAAAAAAAAAAAAAAAAAAAAAAAGGTTAGGTTAGGTTAGGTTAGGTTAGGTTGTAGGTGGCCGACCACCGCTCGGAGCACCACGTTTTTGCAACGCTCCGTCGAATCTTTTTCGTTACGTTGAGCGTTGCTTATTTCGCTCCTAAATTGTGTGTAATATTATAGAGCTAGCCTCTGCGAATCCGCTGGTGTGCCATTTGTGTCCGACGACATCGGCATTACGGAGATATTAGCGTCCGAAGACTGCGTATGTTCCCGCCATTTTTCCCGAGCATCGCATTATAACGGTATTTAACTTTAATTTGCTTATTTATATTTTCGCATTCATTTTATTATTATTATTATTATTATTATTTTTTTTTTTTTTTATATTTTATTCATACATTTATTATCTTTTTCTTAGCGTATATATTGCACTAAGTCGTAGACGTTCCCTTTGTTTACTTTTTTCTTTGTTCCCCTCGTCATTTTTTGTTTTTCATTTTAACAGCTCCCCTCTGGTCGCTACACCATTTACATTCCTCGTCAACCAATTTTCTTTCTATTCATTACTTATTTTATTTATTCATCATTACTCTAATTTCCAACACATTACTTACATTATTAACCTTTAATGTTAACTTATATTTTATAACATATTTGTAAAACAATTATATTAGTATTCGTTACTGTTATTCATCAATACTATAATTACTTATTCTTAATATATTTTACCTGTACCAATTTATTAATTCAATATCCTTTATTCTATTTATCTAATTACTTATTATAATTATTATATATATTCTCATTTTTACATTCTAATATTGTCCCGATAGAACGTTTCGGAAGATTGACAACTCCTGGTTTTTATTTAACAACCCGTGTCTTCTTTTTTCTTTGTTCCCCTCGTCATTTATTGTTTTTCATTTTAACAGCTCCCCTCTGGTCGCTACACCATTTACATACCTCGTCAACCAATTTTCTTTCTATTCATTACTTATTTATTTATTCATCATTACTCTAATTTCCAACACATTACTTACATTATTAACCTTTAATGTTAACTTATATTTTATAATATATTTGTAAAACAATTATATTAGTATTCGTTACTGTTATTCATCAATACTATAATTACTTATTCTTAATATATTTTACCTGTACCAATTTATTAATTCAATATCCTTTATTCTATTTATCTAATTACTTATTATAATTATTATATATATTCTCATTTTTACATTCTAATATTGTCCCGATAGAACGTTTCGGAAGATTGACAACTCCTGGTTTTTATTTAACAACCCGTGTCTTCTTTTTTCTTTGTTCCCCTCGTCATTTATTGTTTTTCATTTTAACAGCTCCCCTCTGGTCGCTACACCATTTACATACCTCGTCAACCAATTTTCTTTCTATTCATTACTTATTTTATTTATTCATCATTACTCTAATTTCCAACACATTACTTACATTATTAACCTTTAATGTTAACTTATATTTTATAACCTATTTGTAAAACAATTATATTAGTATTCGTTACTGTTATTCATCAATACTATAATTACTTATTCTTAATATATTTTACCTGTACCAATTTATTAATTCAATATCCTTTATTCTATTTATCTAATTACTTATTATAATTATTACATATATCCCATTTTTACATTCTAATATTGTCCCGATAGAACGTTTCGGAAGATTGACAACTCCTGGTTTTTATTTAACAACCCGTGTATTCTTTTTTCTTTGTTCCCCTCGTCATTTATTGTTTTTCATTTTAACAGCTCCCCTCTGGTCGCTACACCATTTACATACCTCGTCAACCAATTTTCTTTCTATTCATTACTTATTTTATTTATTCATCATTACTCTAATTTCCAACACATTACTTACATTATTAACCTTTAATGTTAACTTATATTTTATAACATATTTGTATAACAATTATATTAGTATTCGTTACTGTTATTCATCAATACTATAATTACTTATTCTTAATATATTTTACCTGTACCAATTTATTAATTCAATATCCTTTATTCTATTTATCTAATTACCTATTATAATTATTATATATATTCTCATTTTTACATTCTAATATTGTCCCGATAGAACGTTTCGGAAGATTGACAACTCCTGGTTTTTATTTAACAACCCGTGTCTTCTTTTTTCTTTGTTCCCCTCGTCATTTATTGTTTTTCATTTTAACAGCTCCCCTCTGGTCGCTACACCATTTACATACCTCGTCAACCAATTTTCTTTCTATTCATTACTTATTTTATTTATTCATCATTACTCTAATTTCCAACACATTACTTACATTATTAACCTTTAATGTTAACTTATATTTTATAACATATTTGTAAAACAATTATATTAGTATTCGTTACTGTTATTCATCAATACTATAATTACTTATTCTTAATATATTTTACCTGTACCAATTTATTAATTCAATATCCTTTATTCTATTTATCTAATTACTTATTATAATTATTATATATATTCTCATTTTTACATTCTAATATTGTCCCGATAGAACGTTTCGGAAGATTGACAACTCCTGGTTTTTTATTTAACAACCCGTGTCTTCCTTTTTCTTTGTTCCCCTCGTCATTTATTGTTTTTCATTTTAACAGCTCCCCTCTGGTCGCTACACCATTTACATACCTCGTCAACCAATTTTCTTTCTATTCATTACTTATTTTATTTATTCATCATTACTCTAATTTCCAACACATTACTTACATTATTAACCTTTAATGTTAACTTATATTTTATAACATATTTGTATAACAATTATATTAGTATTCGTTACTATTATTCATCAATACTATAATTACTTATTCTTAATATATTTTACCTGTACCAATTTATTAATTCAATATCCTTTATTCTATTTATCTAATTACTTATTATAATTATTATATATATTCTCATTTTTACATTCTAATATTGTCCCGATAGAACGTTTCGGAAGATTGACAACTCCTGGTTTTTATTTAACAACCCGTGTCTTCTTTTTTCTTTGTTCCCCTCGTCATTTATTGTTTTTCATTTTAACAGCTCCCCTCTGGTCGCTACACCATTTACATACCTCGTCAACCAATTTTCTTTCTATTCATTACTTATTTTATTTATTCATCATTACTCTAATTTCCAACACATTACTTACATTATTAACCTTTAATGTTAACTTATATTTTATAACATATTTGTAAAACAATTATATTAGTATTCGTTACTGTTATTCATCAATACTATAATTACTTATTCTTAATATATTTTACCTGTACCAATTTATTAATTCAATATCCTTTATTCTATTTATCTAATTACTTATTATAATTATTATATATATTCTCATTTTTACATTCTAATATTGTCCCGATAGAACGTTTCGGAAAATTGACAACTCCTGGTTTTTATTTAACAACCCGTGTCTTCTTTTTTCTTTGTTCTAATTGTCTTTTGCTTATTCATATTTACACGTTCTATATACACGTCCACTTTCGTGTAATTTTTTCGTGTAATTTTTTCGTGTAATTTTTTCGTGTAATTTTTTTCGTGTAATTTTCTCGTGTAATTTTTTTCTTTTTCTCTTAAGGGTCTTTATTAAAAGTTTACGTGGCCTTTATTAAATGTTCATTTATTAATTATTTCATTATTAATTTTTCACTATTTTTACTAATTGCCTTATTGTTTATTCTTAACATTATCTGATTTACATTGTCTATAAACTATTTAATCTTAAATTAATTTACATTGTCCTTTAAATGTCCTTATTGAATGTTCAATTGAATTTATATTGATCATTTAATTATTTTATTATTAATTATTTCACTATTTCTACTAATTGCCTTATTGTTTATTCTCAACATTATCTGATTTACATTGTCTATAAACTATTTAATCTTAAATTAATTTACATTGTCCTTTAAATGTCCTTATTGAATGTTCAATTGAATTTACATTGTTCATTTAATTATTTCATTATTATTATTATTATTATTATTATTATTATTATTTTTTTTTTTTTTTTAATATTTCCTACTAATTGCCTTATTGTTTATTATTAACACTATTTGATTTACATTGTCTCTATAAACTATTCAATCTTAAATTAATCTACATTGCCCTTAGTAATGTCCTTATTAAATGTTTAATAGAATTTACATTGTTCATTAATTATTTCATTATTAATTTCTCATTATTTTTACTAATTGTCTTTTGTTTATTCATATTTACACGTTCTATTTGCACGTCCACTTTCGTGTAATTTTTTCGTGTAATTTCTTTTTCTCAAGGGTCTTTATTAAAAGTTTACGTGGCCTTTATTAAATGTTCATTTATTAATTATTTCATTATTAATTTTTCACTATTTTTACTAATTGCCTTATTGTTTATTCTTAACATTATCTGATTTACATTGTCTATAAACTATTTAATCTTAAATTAATTTACATTGTCCTTTAAATGTCCTTATTGAATGTTCAATTGAATTTATATTGATCATTTAATTATTTTATTATTAATTATTTCACTATTTCTACTAATTACCCTATTGTTATTCTCAACATTATCTGATTTACATTGCCATAAACTATTTAATCTTAAATTAATTTACATTGTCCTTTAAATGTCTTTATTGAATGTTCAATTGAATTTACATTGTTCATTTAATTATTTCATTATTAATTTTTTTTAATATTTCTACTAATTGCCTTATTGTTTATTATTAACATTATTTGATTTACATTGTCTCTATAAACTATTCAATCTTACATTAATCTACATTGCCCTTAGTAATGTCCTTATTAAATGTTTAATAGAATTTACATTGTTCATTAATTATTTCATTATTAATTTCTCATTATTTTTACTAATTGTCTTTTGTTTATTCATATTTACACGTTCTATTTGCACGTCCACTTTCGTGTAATTTTTTCGTGTAATTTCTTTTTCTCAAGGGTCTTTATTAAAAGTTTACGTGGCCTTTATTAAATGTTCATTTATTAATTATTCATTATTAATTTTTCACTATTTTTACTAATTGCCTTATTGTTTATTCTTAACATTATCTGATTTACATTGTCTATAAACTATTTAATCTTAAATTAATTTACATTGTCCTTTAAATGTCCTTATTGAATGTTCAATTGAATTTATATTGATCATTTAATTATTTTATTATTAATTATTTCACTATTTCTACTAATTGCCTTATTGTTTATTCTCAACATTATCTGATTTACATTGTCTATAAACTATTTAATCTTAAATTAATTTACATTGCCCTTAGTAAATGTCTTTATTGAATGTTTAATTGAATTCACATTGTTTATTAATTATTTCATTATTAATTCTTCACTATTTTTATTTATTGCCTTATTGTTTATTATTAATATTATTTGATTTACATTATCTCTATAAACTATTCAATCTTAAATTAATTTACATTGTCCTTATTAAATGTTCAATTGAATCTACACTGGTCATTTGTTACTTATCTCATTATTAATTTCTCATTAACTTTACTAATTTGCCTTATTGTTTATTCTTAACATTGTCAATTTACATTGTCTCTATAAACTATTAATCTTGAATTAATTCAAATTGCACTTATTAAATGTTCAGTTGAATATATACTGGTCATATATTATTATTTCGTTATTATATTCACTGTCTTTATTAACTGTCTTATTGTCTATTCTTTACATTATTTAATTTATATCTTTACAAACTATACAATCACAAATTAATTTGCGTTGTCCTAATTAAATGTACAATTGTTTGAGTTTGCACTTTTTAATTTTACATTTTTCTTATTAACCAATAATTGTGTGATTTCCTTTTTACATTGTTAATTTTGCATTGACTTATTTGTATTTGTAAAATGATGCCGTCCCCGCCCTCTCTCCCGAGACGGGTCACCTCGTTCCATCGATCCTCACCTTCCCTGGGCGAGGCCCTGGAAAAGATTAAGGTGCTAGCCAATGGGCTAGTCACCTTCATCAAAACAAATGCGGGAAGGAACACCAATAAGAGGATCAAGAACGAGGTAGGGGAGATTGCACTCGTTCTGGCCCAACTTGAGGCAAACGGACACAATCCTGCGAGCCCGCTCTTACCATCAAGGAGTTCTCCTCATCCTCCGGCTTCCAACCCGAACGCCCGTGCCTTATCCCCTTCGTCGTCGCTGAGAGCGGCCAAAAATTCAACCGCGACTGCTGAGTCGGAACGTTTCCGGATGGTGACGAAGAAGAGAAAGAGAGGTGATTTCAGAAAAGGTCCCGAACAACCGGACCAGAGACCTTCCGCTCCTACCCCCTCCCCTCTCTACTCTCATTCACCTCCTCGCCCATACCCGATTCCAAAGCCCCGCAGATCCCTTCAGGGAGCGGATCTGCCCAATACGGCTTCGGCTGCTAACCCGAATGGCTGCACTCTATCCCCCTCTTTGCCGCTGAGTGCGGCCAAAAACTTAACCGCGACCGTGTCCGCGTCCGTTGAATCGGACCGTTTCCGGATGGTGACGAGGAGGAGGAGGAGAAGAGATCTCAAAAAAGGTCCCGAACAACTGGACCAGAAACTTCCTTCTCCCCTTCCCTCCCCTCTCTACACTCATCCACCTCCTCGCTCTTATCCTATAACAAAGCCCCGCAGATCCCTCCAGGGAGTGAATCTGCCCCCTACGAAGGCACCACGCCGCAGGTACCCACCGGGTAGCGTGGTGCTTACATTAAAGCCAGAGGGGGATAAGCCGCTATCCTATGCTGGGGTATTGCGTAAAATGCATGCCCTCGACAAGGATGCGCCACTGCCCCCTCTCACAGTGAGGCGGAACGCCGGTAACGAACTGGTGTTCCGTCCTAAAAAAACAGGGGCACTGAATATTATTCAGGAAAGGATAAGGGCAGCGGCAGGAGACGAAGCCTCCCTGAGAATCCACACGCCCACTAAAGACGTCTTCCTCCACGATATTGACGAGGGCATCACGGAGGATGATGTCAGGGCGGCGCTCCTGCCGCATATTGGCGAAGGCCACAATATTTCATTTGTGAGCACACACCTCCAGCGTTTGGGCACTCGGAGTCTATTGATCCGAGTGCCTCACATCCCACAAACGGATGTTCTACTTAGAAAGGGCTCCATAAAAATAGGATTGATGTCCTGCAGGCTGCGGGAGCGGGTGCGCACCCAAAGGTGTTACCGTTGCTTGGGCTTCGGCCACAAAGCTTTCCGGTGTTCGGGCCCCGACCGCAGCGCCTGCTGTCTCAACTGCGGCACACGAGGCCACGTTGCGCGTGACTGCAAAAGTCACGCGCATTGCCTTTCTTGTGCTGACGAGGGCTTATCCTCACAGCACAGGGGAGGCAGCCGAGTGTGCCCCTCATACCTAAGGGAGCAAGGAAGGATCCTCCGGAAATGCCGTTGAGGATCCTTCAAATCAACCTCAACAACAGCAGGATCGCTCAGGATCTCATGTTCCGGACCGCCGCCGAGCTGAACGCGGACGCGGTGATAATTTCTGAGCAATACAGAAACATCGCGTCCAACTGGTACTCGGACAGGTCGTCGCGGGCTGCCATTTTCGTGGCTTCGCGGCGGCACCGAGTTACCGGTGCGTCGGCCGGCACATCGGACGGCTGCGTGTGGGTCGAGCTGGGCGGAATCAGGCTTTACAGCTGTTACTTCTCGCCCAACTCCCCACTCGAGGAATTTGAGACGGCGCTGAGCGACCTGGTGTTGCATGTAGAGACGAGCCGCCCTGTCATTTTGGCGGGTGACTTCAACGCCAAGGCGGTCGAGTGGGGTTCGGCTCTGACCGATCGCAGAGGGACGATGCTGTCCGACGCCGTCGCTCATCTCCGGCTGCGGGTCGCCAACAGAGGCTCGAGCTTGACCTGCCGCAGGGGTGCGGGCGGATCGGTCGTCGACGTCACGTTCGCCGATGAGACCACGATCGGCAAGATCAGAGACTGGAGGGTCATGGAGATCCACTCGCACAGTGACCACCAATACATCGGCTTCGACGTAGTGAGTAGCATCAAAAAGCCGGCCACTTCGGTGGCCGGGTGGTCCACTCGCAAACTAGACGTCGAAGCTTTCTGCGTAACTCTCGAAGCGGATCTGGTAGGTTCCAGAAGCGAAAGAGTAAACGGTACGAATGAGCTTGTGCACGCAGAGAACGTCATCTCCTCCACCAGTGCGATAATCCGCAGGGCGTGCGACGCATCCATGCCCAGAAGAGCGGCTGGTTGTGGTCGCCGTCAGGTGTACTGGTGGAGCGAAGAGATAGCCGCGCTTCGGAGCGCGTGTCTGCGAAACAGAAGGTTTGCACAAGCACGAATGCACGACGAAAGAGCGAATGAGGCCTACCGGGACGCTCGAAGAGCCCTTCGCAAGGCCATCAAGGCCTCGAAGGAGAGATGTTGGCGCGAGCTGTGCGAGACGATCGACATCGACCCATGGGGACTCCCCTACAAACTGGTCCGTAACAAGATCAGGGGGCGAGTCCTCGACCAGTTTCTGGCCGATCCGTCGAATCTGCGGACGGTCGTCGACGGTCTGTTCCCCGCGCCTCTCGGGGGGGGCGCTCGCCATGGAGGCGATTCGCGAGCCGGAGAGGCGGGGGCGTTCGGCGGTGTCGACACCGAATGCACGGAAGACGAGCCTGAGCCCTTCTCAAGGGCCGAATTGGCGTTGGCAGCCACCCGCCTGGGAGGGGATAAGACTCCCGGTCCAGACGGAGTACCGAACGCGGTGCTGCGCGTCGTAGCCGAGAAATACCCGGAGCTGCTTCTGGATACGTTCAATCCGTGCCTGAAACAGGGAGTGTTTGGGCGGTCCTGGAAGAGACAGAGGCTGGTTCTCATGCCGAAAGGCGGAGGATCGGTCTCCGGTCCGCCCACGTACAGACCGCTCTGCATGATCAGCGGGGTGGGCAAGCTACTGGAGCGTTTGATATTAAACAGGCTCCAGTCTTGCATCGAGCACCCGCTGACCGGATTGGCCGATAGCCAGTATGGCTTCCGCCGCGGCAGATCCACGATCGACGCCATCTCCCGGGTCGTCTCAAAAATACGGACGGCTTGGGAGGGATCTGTCAAAGCGAGCCACAGTGTCGTGATGGTGGCGCTTGACGTCCGGAACGCCTTCAACTCGGCGCGATGGGATCTAATTCTCAAAGCGCTGAGCGGAGGAGTCCGGGCGCCCAGCTCCATCGTCAAGTTACTGGCGAGTTACCTGAGCGATCGACATCTTGAGTATGTCGATCAGCTCGGAGTGACTCACACCAGAGCAGTGGAGGCGGGTGTTCCGCAGGGTTCGGTCCTCGGGCCAGCGCTGTGGAACATCATGTATGACGGCCTCCTCAGGGTGGATCTCCCCGCGGGGGCAGAAATAGTTGCCTTCGCGGACGACGCCGCCGTTATCGCCACGGGAAAGAGCACCTCCGAGCTGCAGTTCGTCACTCAAATGACGCTGCACCGGATCTGCTCCTGGATGCGGGAGTCGGGACTCAGACTGGCCCCTCACAAGACCGAGGCCGTTCTCTTCTCGAGGAGAAGGAAGATGGAGCCTCCGGCGCTGACGGTGGAGGGACACGGGGTGACTTTTGCACCCTCGCTTCGGTATCTAGGCGTCCACCTAGACCGTAAGCTTACCTTCGCCGAACACGTCCGGAAGGCATCCGCAAAGGCGGCCGTAGTGACAGAGCAGTTGGCGGGGCTGATGCCAAACATCGGGGGGCCGAGGTATAGGCGGAGAGTGCTGCTGAATTCGGTGGTGCACTCCACTATGCTCTACGGCGCTCCGGTGTGGGCGGCGGCTCTGTCGGTGCAGAGGACCAGGCGCATAATGGCACAAGTTCAGCGCAGAAGCGCCCTTCGGGTCGCGACTGCGTACAGAACTGTGTCCGAAGATGCCGTCCTCGTCATTGCGGCAATCTCGCCTATCGACCTTCTCGCCGAGGAGAGGCGGGCCGTTTACGGCGGAACCACCAGATCTGAGGCGAGAGCCATCAGATATGAAGACTGGCAAAAGCGATGGGACGACTCGCAGAAGGGCAGGTGGACGCACAGACTCATCGGCGATCTGAGGACGTGGTGTGGCAGATCGCACGGCGAGCTGAGCTACCATCTCACCCAACTCCTGTCCGGCCACGGGTCCTTCTCTTCGTACCTTCACAGGATCGGAAAGGAGAACTCGACGGCCTGTCACCATTGCGATTCCAGTCTGGACGACGCCGAGCATACCGCATTCCATTGCCCGGCGTGGATCGAGGAACGCTGCAAGCTTTCACGAGCTCTGCGACGGGACTCGGTTACGCCGGAGGTGATGGTGAGCAGTATGCTCGAGAACATCGAGAACTGGTCGTCCTGGCTCGACTTCGCCTCCGCCGTCATGAAAATGAAGGAGGAGGCGGAGAGGGTAAGAAGACCCATAGGATAACGTCTCGGCCCGGGTTCTGGACAGCAATGTCCGGATGACCGGGCCAGACAGAGAGAGTGAAGGCAATTAGATGCCCACAAACGCGAAGTCTAGGCAGGCAGATGCCTACACCAGCGAAAGGCTGAAAAAACACGCCTAAATCACACCGACCTATTACAAAGCAATGCCTGGCGGCGGTTCTGGATAGGTCGGGGAAAACAGGAGGTTTTAGTGGGTCCCACCCAGAGTAATTTGTAAAATCTCTGGCGTGAATCTCACACTATAAGTGTCCGTCTGCTGCGGGCACTTTTGTTTGGTCGGCAAATTTCCTCCTTAGAAAAAAAAAAAAAAAAAGGTTAGGTTAGGTTAGGTTAGGTTAGGTTAGGTTAGGTTAGGTTAGGTTAGGTTAGGTTCTCTCGGGGGAGCCTGTCCCCTAGAGAGCGCGTCCCCAGGTGGCGGATAGGGGAATGCTCGTCAGCGACTCTGTTGCTGGAGGGTAGGAGTGAAATAAAATAGCTCCCGCGGACCAACAGGCTGGAGGGGAAGACAACGGGGTGGTCTTCTCCTCCAACAACACGGAAGAATGCTCACATCCGCAGTCGTCGTCGCTCACAAATGTTGCACCTGCACCGGTGGTTTTCGATGGCGACCGTCGGCCTCCATGTTCCCCGGTTGAAGTCGTACCAACCGGAAACTTGTAGAGGCCGATGTTGACGCCCGTGACCATCGATCGGGAGTTCTTCATAACTGCTGTCTGCTTCATTTGTGGGTGACCGATTGTTGATGATCCTGAGCAAGAATGGAGCCTCCGAGCACTGCTCCCTCCCAACAAAGAAGAACACTCACATCCGCAGTCGCCTTTGCTCGCGAATGTTGCACCTGCATCGGTGGATCTAGTCGGCGCCCGTCGGCCTCCATGTTCCCCGGTTGAAGGCGTACAGACTGGAAACTTGCA
>JANIJI010000020.1:1527500-1566697 GCA_024500535.1 Leptonema lineaticorne
GGACAGCAATGCTCCGGTGACCGAGCCGGACGACCGAGATGGCAGCAAATGCCCTTTAACTCCGAGTATAGGCAGGCAGATGCCTAGACTTGCGATAGGCCGTGGCAACACGCCTAACATACCGACCTAGTACAAAGCAATGCCTGACGGTGGTTCTGGCTAGGTCGGGGAACACAGGAGGTTTTAGTGGGTCCCACCCAGAGTAATTGTAAAATCTCTGGCGTGAATCCCACACTATAAGCGTCTGTCTGCTCGGGCGCTTTTGTTTGGTCGGCAAATTCCCTCCTTAGGAAAAAAAAAAAAAAAAAAAAAAAAAAAAAAAAAAAAAAAAAAAAAAAAGGTTAGGTTAGGTTAGGTTAGGTTCTCTCGGGGGAGCCTGTCCCCTAGAGAGCGCGTCCCCAGGTGGCGGATAGGGGAATGCTCGCCAGTGACTATGTTGCTGGAGGGTAGGAGTGAAATAAAATAGCTCCCGCGGACCAACAGGCTGGAGGGGAAGACAACGGGGTGGTCTTCTCCTCCAACAACACGGAAGAATGCTCACATCCGCAGTCGTCGTCGCTCACAAGTGTTGCACCTGCATCGGTGGTTCTCGATGGCGACCGTCGGCCTCCATGTTTGCCGGTTGAAGTCGTACCAACCGGAGACTTGTAGAGGCCGATGTTGACGCCCGTGACCATCGATCGGGAGTTCTTTTATAACTGCTGTCTGCTTCATTTGTGGGTGACCGATTGTTGATGATCCTGTGCAAGAGTGGTGCCTCCGTGCACTGCTCTCTCCCAACATAGAAGAACACTCACATCCGCAGTCGCCGTTGTTCGCGAATGTTGCACCTGCATCGGTGGATCTAGTCGGCGCCCGTCTGCCTCCATGTTCCCCGGTTGAAGGCGTCCAGACTGGAAACTTGCAGAGGCCGATGCGTGCGCGCCCGTGACCATCGATCGGGAGTTCTCTATAACTGCTGTCTGCTTCATTCGCGGGCGACCGATAGCTGATGATCCTGAGTGGATGAGTGGTGCCTCCGGGCGCCCAAATCAAGAGCACACCCCCAGCGCCTCGGCTCGGACTCCGGACAGCAATGCTCCGGTGACCGAGCCGGACGACCGAGATGGCAGCAAATGCCCTTTAACTCCGAGTAAGGTTAGAGTTGCGTTTGTGCTGTCGAGCGGAGCGCACGGTTCGCGTCGCCTCGCTCCAAAGTATATAGAGTTTGCTTGCACACGCGAAGCGATCGCGCCCCCATCCAAGTGGAGCGCATTTCTGAGGTCTGCGCCCGCGTTCTGACGTGAAGCGCCTGTTAGGCGCCTGCGCCCCATCAGACTTTGCTTTGTGTGTGGCCGGACTGGTGTCTGGGCGCCTGCTGTGGTTGCTGCGCCCCCTCAGGTGTTGCTAGGAGGTTTGTTCAGGGTGAAGCGCCCCTGCTAGGGCTTCGCCCCCCTGATAATTTTTCATTCCCACTTTTCCATTTCCCACTTTTCCATTTTCCACTTTTCCATTTTCCCATTTTCCATTTTCCACTTTTCCGAATTTTCCCATTTTCCATTTTCCACTTTTCCGAATTTTCCCATTTTCCATTTTCCACTTTTCCGAATTTTCCCATTTTCCATTTTCCACTTTTCCGAATTTTCCCATTTTCCATTTTCCACTTTTCCGAATTTTCCCACTTTTCCATTTTCCATTTTCCGAATTTTCCCATATTTTCCATTTTCTTCAATTTAAAATTTTTTCAATTTTTTTTTTTTTTTTTTTTTTTTTTTTTTTTTTTTTTTCAATTTCTTTAATTGTTTTTATTTTTTTTTTTCAATTTCTTCAATTGTTTTTATTTTTTTATTTTTTTTTTTATTTTATTCTATTTAAATAATGTCCTCTCCGACCCCTCTGTCGACCGTCTCCGACCCCTCTGTCTCTTTATGTCATCGACCCTCATCTTCTCTGGGCGATGCCCTTGAGAAGATTAGGGTTCTAGCGAGCGGACTGGCCACCTTTTGTAATTCAAAGAAGGGAAAAAATGTGCACACCCGTATAAAAGATGACATACGGGAAATTACCCTTTTACTGGCCCAACTCGAAGCCATCGGAGGCGGTCCGATGGACCCGACCATGTCATCTAGGAGCTCTCCTCCCCGTTCTCTAATTAAAAATCTTGATATACCCGTCTCGTCGCCGCTGGGTGCGGCCAATAATCCGATCGTGGCTGCGGAGCCGGACCGTTTCCAGACGGTGACGAAGAAGAGGAGGAGACGTGATCCCAGGAAGGGCTCCGAGCAATCGGCCCAGAAACTTCCTGCGCCACTCCCCACCCCCCGCCACCCTCATCCTCCTCATCGTTCAAATCGACCGTCACTTCCTCCGGCTCCGCACACCCAAAAAATGAGCTTGCCTACAATAAAGTCCAGGACCCGCAAGCGCCCATCGGGTAGCGTGGTTCTTGAACCAATGGCAGAGGGGGACGAGCCGCTCTCCTACGCGGAGGTGTTGCGGCAAATGCACACCCTGGAGAAGGAGACGCCACTGCCTCCACTCACGGTGAGGCGGAACGCCAAAGGGGAATTGGTGTTCCGCCCTACAAAGTCCGGGGCCCTAGCCATCATCCAGGAGAGAGTCAGGATGGTGGCCGGGGATAAAGCGCACATAAGGGTCACCGCACCCAAGAGAGAGGTCCTGGTTAAAGACCTAGACGAGGGCCTCTCAGAGGATGACGTCAGGGCGGCGCTCCTACCGTATGCGGGTGAAGGTGGCGGGCTTGAGGTCGTGAGCACACGCCAACAGCGCTCCGGTACGCGGAGCTTGCTGCTCCGAATACCGCACACTGCAAGGTTGCAAAGCCTGCTGAAAGAGGGCAGGCTAAAAATAGGCCTGATGTCCTGCAGGCTGCGGGAACTAAAAAGAACACCCCGCTGCTACCGTTGCCTGGGCTTCGGGCATACATCCATCCGATGTTCCGGCCCCGACCGCAGCGCCTGCTGCCTCAACTGCGGTACACGAGGCCACGTTGCGCGTGACTGTAAAAGTCACGCGCATTGTCCGACTTGTGCTGACGAGGGGTTACCGTCGCAGCACAGGGGAGGCAGCCGAGTGTGCCCCTCATACCAAAAGGAGCAAAGAAGGATCCTCCAGAAATGTCGCTGAGGATCCTTCAAATTAATCTCAACAACAGCAGGATCGCTCAGGATCTCATGTTCCTGACAGCCGCCGAGCTGAACGCGGACGCGGTGATAATTTCTGAACAGTACAGAAACACCGCGTCCAACTGGTACTCGGACAGGTCGTCGCGGGCTGCCATCTTCGTGGCTTCGCGGCGGCATCGAGTTACCGGAGCGTCGGCCGGCACATCGGACGGCTGCGTGTGGGTCGAGCTGGGCGGAATCAGGCTTTACAGCTGTTACTTCTCGCCCAACTCCCCACTCGAGGAATTTGAGACGGCGCTGAGCGACCTGGTGCTGTTTGTAGAGACGAGCCGCCCTGTCATTTTGGCGGGTGACTTCAACGCCAAGGCGGTCGAGTGGGGTTCGGCTCTGACCGATCGCAGAGGGACGATGCTGTCCGACGCCGTCGCTCATCTCCGGCTGCGGGTCGCCAACAGAGGCTCGAGCTTGACCTGCCGCAGGGGTGCGGGCGGATCGGTCGTCGACGTCACGTTCGCCGATGAGACGACGATCGGCAAGATCAGAGACTGGAGGGTCATGGAGATTTTCTCGCACAGTGACCACCAATACATCGGCTTCGACGTAGCGAGTGGCATCAAAAAGCCGGCCACCTCGGTGGCCGGGTGGTCCACTCGCAAACTAGACGTCGAAGCTTTTTGCGTAACTCTCGAAGCGGATCTGGTGGGTTTCAGAAGCGAAAGAGTAAACGGTACGAATGAGCTTGTGCACGCAGAGAACGTCATCTCCTCCACCAGTGCGATAATCCGCAGGGCGTGCGACGCATCCATGCCCAGAAGAGCGGCTGGTTGTGGTCGCCGTCAGGTGTACTGGTGGAGCGAAGAGATAGCCGCGCTTCGGAGCGCGTGTCTGCGAAATAGAAGGTTTGCACAGGCACGAATGCATGATGAAAGCGCGAATGAGGCCTACCGGGACGCTCGACGAGCCCTTCGAAAGGCCATCAAGGCCTCGAAGGAGAGATGCTGGCGCGAGCTTTGCGAGACGATCGACATTGACCCATGGGGACTCCCCTACAAACTGGTCCGTAACAAGATCAGGGGGCGAGTCCTCGACCAGTTTCTGGCCGATCCGTCGAATCTGCGGACGGTCGTCGACGGTCTGTTCCCCGCGCCTCTCGGGGTCGCTCGCCATGGAGGCGATTCGCGAGCCGGAGAGGCGGGGGCGTTCGGCGGTGTCGACACCGACTGCACGGAAGACGAGCCTGAGCCCTTCACAAGGGCCGAATTGGCGTTGGCAGCCGCCCGCCTGGGAGGGGATAAGACTCCCGGTCCAGACGGGGTACCGAACGCGGTGCTGCGCGTCGTAGCCGAGAAATATCCGGAGCTGCTCCTGGATACGTTCAATCCGTGCCTGAAACAGGGAGTGTTTGGGCGGTCGTGGAAGAGACAGAGGCTGGTTCTCATGCCGAAAGGCGGAGGATCGGTCTCCGGTCCGCCCACGTACAGACCGCTCTGCATGATCAGCGGGGTGGGCAAGCTACTGGAGCGTTTGATATTAAACAGGCTCCAGTCTTGCATCGAGCACCCGCTGACCGGTTTGGCCGATAGCCAGTATGGCTTCCGCCGCGGCAGATCCACGATCGACGCCATCTCCCGGGTCGTCTCAAAAATACGGACGGCTTGGGAGGGATCAGTCAAAGCGAGCCACAGTGTCGTGATGGTGGCGCTTGACGTCCGGAACGCCTTCAACTCGGCGCGATGGGATCTAATTCTCAAAGCGCTGAGCAGAGGAGTCCGGGCGCCCAGCTCCATCGTCAAGTTACTGGCGAGTTACCTGAGCGATCGACATCTTGAATATGTCGATCAGCTCGGAGTGACTCACACCAGAGCAGTGGAGGCGGGTGTTCCGCAGGGTTCGGTCCTCGGGCCAGCTCTGTGGAACATCATGTATGACGGCCTCCTCAGGGTGGATCTCCCCGCGGGGGCAGAAATAGTTGCCTTTGCGGACGACGTCGCCGTTATCGCCACGGGAAAGAGCACTTCCGAGCTGCAGTACGTCACTCAAATGACGCTGCACCGGATCTGCTCCTGGATGCGGGAGTCTGGGCTCACACTGGCCCCTCAAAAAACTGAGGCCGTACTCTTCTCGAGGAGAAGGAAGATGGAGCCTCCGGCGCTGACGGTGGAGGGACACAGGGTGACTTTCGCACCCTCGCTTCGGTATCTGGGCGTCCACCTAGACCGTAGGCTTACCTTTGCCGAACACGTCCGGAAGGCATCCGCAAAGGCGGCCGTAGTGACAGAGCAGTTGGCGGGGCTGATGCCAAACATCGGGGGGCCGAGGTATAGGCGGAGGGTGCTGCTGAATTCGGTGGTGCACTCCACTATGCTCTACGGCGCTCCGGTGTGGGCGGCGGCTCTGTCGGTGCAGAGGACCAGGCGCATAATGGCACAAGTTCAGCGCAGAAGCGCCCTTCGGGTCGCGACTGCGTACAGAACTGTGTCCGAAGATGCCGTCCTCGTCATTGCGGCAATCTCGCCTATCGACCTTCTTGCCGAGGAGAGGCGGGCCGTTTACGGCGGAACCACCAGGACTGAGGCGAGAGCCATCAGATATGAAGACTGGCAAAAGCGATGGGACGACTCGCAGAAGGGTAGGTGGACGCACAGACTCATCGGCGATCTGAGGACGTGGTGTGGCAGATCGCACGGCGAGCTGAGCTACCATCTCACCCAACTCCTGTCCGGCCACGGGTCCTTCTCTTCGTACCTTCACAGGATCGGAAAGGAGAACTCGACGGCCTGTCACCATTGCGATTCCAGTCTGGACGACGCCGAGCATACCGCATTCCATTGCCCGGCGTGGATCGAGGAACGCTGCAAGCTTTCACGAGCTCTGCGACGGGACTCGGTTACGCCGGAGGTGATGGTGAGCAGTATGCTCGAGAACATCGAGAACTGGTCGTCCTGGCTCGACTTCGCCTCCGCCGTCATGAAAATGAAGGAGGAGGCGGAGAGGGTAAGAAGACCCATAGGATAACGTCTCGGCCCGGGTTCTGGACAGCAATGTCCGGATGACCGGGCCAGACAGAGAGAGTGAAGGCAACTAGATGCCCACAAACGCGAAGTCTAGGCAGGCAGATGCCTACACCAGCGAAAGGCTGAAAAAACACGCCTAAATCACACCGACCTATTACAAAGCAATGCCTGGCGGCGGTTCTGGATAGGTCGGGGAAAACAGGAGGTTTTAGTGGGTCCCACCCAGAGTAATTTGTAAAATCTCTGGCGTGAATCTCACACTATAAGTGTCCGTCTGCTGCGGGCACTTTTGTTTGGTCGGCAAATTTCCTCCTTAGAAAAAAAAAAAAAAAAAAAAAAAGGTTAGGTTAGGTTAGGTTAGGTTAGGTTAGGTTAGGTTAGGTTAGGTTAGGTTAGGTTCTCTCGGGGGAGCCTGTCCCCTAGAGAGCGCGTCCCCAGGTGGCGGATAGGGGAATGCTCGTCAGTGACTATGTTGCTGGAGGGTAGGAGTGAAATAAAATAGCTCCCGCGGACCAACAGGCTGGAGGGGAAGACAACGGGGTGGTCTTCTCCTCCAACAACACGGAAGAATGCTCACATCCGCAGTCGTCGTCGCTCACAAGTGTTGCACCTGCATCGGTGGTTCTCGATGGCGACCGTCGGCCTCCATGTTTGCCGGTTGAAGTCGTACCAACCGGAAACTTGTAGAGGCCGATGTTGACGCCCGTGACCATCGATCGGGAGTTCTTTTATAACTGCTGTCTGCTTCATTTGTGGGTGACCGATTGTTGATGATCCTGAGCAAGAGTGGTGCCTCCGTGCACTGCTCTCTCCCAACATAGAAGAACACTCACATCCGCAGTCGCCGTTGTTCGCGAATGTTGCACCTGCATCGGTGGATCTAGTCGGCGCCCGTCTGCCTCCATGTTCCCCGGTTGAAGGCGTTCAGACTGGAAACTTGCAGAGGCCGATGCGTGCGCGCCCGTGACCATCGATCGGGAGTTCTCTATAACTGCTGTCTGCTTCATTCGCGGGCGACCGATAGCTGATGATCCTGAGTGGATGAGTGGTGCCTCCGGGCGCCCAAATCAAGAGCACACCCCCAGCGTCTCGGCTCGGACTCCGGACAGCAATGCTCCGGTGACCGAGCCGGACGACCGAGATGGCAGCAAATGCCCTTAACTCCGAGTATAGGCAGGCAGATGCCTAGACTTGCGATAGGCCGTGGCAACACGCCTAACATACCGACCTAGTACAAAGCAATGCCTGACGGTGGTTCTGGCTAGGTCGGGGAACACAGGAGGTTTTAGTGGGTCCCACCCAGAGTAATTGTAAAATCTCTGGCGTGAATCCCACACTATAAGCGTCTGTCTGCTCGGGCGCTTTTGTTTGGTCGGCAAATTCCCTCCTTAGGAAAAAAAAAAAAAAAAAAAAAAAAAAAAGGTTAGGTTAGGTTAGGTTAGGTTAGGTTAGGTTAGGTTAGGTTTCATCGTTCAAATCGACCGTCACTTCCTCCGGCTCCGCACACCCAAAAAATGAGCTTGCCTACAATAAAGTCCAGGACCCGCAAGCGCCCATCGGGTAGCGTGGTTCTTGAACCAATGGCAGAGGGGGACGAGCCGCTCTCCTACGCGGAGGTGTTGCGGCAAATGCACACCCTGGAGAAGGAGACGCCACTGCCTCCACTCACGGTGAGGCGGAACGCCAAAGGGGAATTGGTGTTCCGCCCTACAAAGTCCGGGGCCCTAGCCATCATCCAGGAGAGAGTCAGGATGGTGGCCGGGGATAAAGCGCACATAAGGGTCACCGCACCCAAGAGAGAGGTCCTGGTTAAAGACCTAGACGAGGGCCTCTCAGAGGATGACGTCAGGGCGGCGCTCCTACCGTATGCGGGTGAAGGTGGCGGGCTTGAGGTCGTGAGCACACGCCAACAGCGCTCCGGTACGCGGAGCTTGCTGCTCCGAATACCGCACACTGCAAGGTTGCAAAGCCTGCTGAAAGAGGGCAGGCTAAAAATAGGCCTGATGTCCTGCAGGCTGCGGGAACTAAAAAGAACACCCCGCTGCTACCGTTGCCTGGGCTTCGGGCATACATCCATCCGATGTTCCGGCCCCGACCGCAGCGCCTGCTGCCTCAACTGCGGTACACGAGGCCACGTTGCGCGTGACTGTAAAAGTCACGCGCATTGTCCGACTTGTGCTGACGAGGGGTTACCGTCGCAGCACGGGGGAGGCAGCCGAGTGTGCCCCTCATACCAAAAGGAGCAAAGAAGGATCCTCCAGAAATGTCGCTGAGGATCCTTCAAATTAATCTCAACAACAGCAGGATCGCTCAGGATCTCATGTTCCTGACAGCCGCCGAGCTGAACGCGGACGCGGTGATAATTTCTGAACAGTACAGAAACACCGCGTCCAACTGGTACTCGGACAGGTCGTCGCGGGCTGCCATCTTCGTGGCTTCGCGGCGGCATCGAGTTACCGGAGCGTCGGCCGGCACATCGGACGGCTGCGTGTGGGTCGAGCTGGGCGGAATCAGGCTTTACAGCTGTTACTTCTCGCCCAACTCCCCACTCGAGGAATTTGAGACGGCGCTGAGTGACCTGGTGCTGTTTGTAGAGACGAGCCGCCCTGTCATTTTGGCGGGTGACTTCAACGCCAAGGCGGTCGAGTGGGGTTCGGCTCTGACCGATCGCAGAGGGACGATGCTGTCCGACGCCGTCGCTCATCTCCGGCTGCGGGTCGCCAACAGAGGCTCGAGCTTGACCTGCCGCAGGGGTGCGGGCGGATCGGTCGTCGACGTCACGTTCGCCGATGAGACGACGATCGGCAAGATCAGAGACTGGAGGGTCATGGAGATTTTCTCGCACAGTGACCACCAATACATCGGCTTCGACGTAGCGAGTGGCATCAAAAAGCCGGCCACCTCGGTGGCCGGGTGGTCCACTCGCAAACTAGACGTCGAAGCTTTTTGCGTAACTCTCGAAGCGGATCTGGTGGGTTTCAGAAGCGAAAGAGTAAACGATACGAATGAGCTTGTGCACGCAGAGAACGTCATCTCCTCCACCAGTGCGATAATCCGCAGGGCGTGCGACGCATCCATGCCCAGAAGAGCGGCTGGTTGTGGTCGCCGTCAGGTGTACTGGTGGAGCGAAGAGATAGCCGCGCTTCGGAGCGCGTGTCTGCGAAATAGAAGGTTTGCACAGGCACGAATGCATGATGAAAGCGCGAATGAGGCCTACCGGGACGCTCGACGAGCCCTTCGAAAGGCCATCAAGGCCTCGAAGGAGAGATGCTGGCGCGAGCTGTGCGAGACGATCGACATTGACCCATGGGGACTCCCCTACAAACTGGTCCGTAACAAGATCAGGGGGCGAGTCCTCGACCAGTTTCTGGCCGATCCGTCGAATCTGCGGACGGTCGTCGACGGCCTGTTCCCCGCGCCTCTCGGGGTCGCTCGCCATGGAGGCGATTCGCGAGCCGGAGAGGCGGGGGCGTTCGGCGGTGTCGACACCGACTGCACGGAAGACGAGCCTGAGCCATTCACAGGGGCCGAATTGGCGTTGGCAGCCGCCCGCCTGGGAGGGGATAAGACTCCCGGTCCAGACGGGGTACCGAACGCGGTGCTGCGCGTCGTAGCCGAGAAATACCCGGAGCTGCTCTTGGATACGTTCAATCCGTGCCTGAAACAGGGAGTGTTTGGGCGGTCGTGGAAGAGACAGAGGCTGGTTCTCATGCCGAAAGGCGGAGGATCGGTCTCCGGTCCGCCCACGTACAGACCGCTCTGCATGATCAGCGGGGTGGGCAAGCTACTGGAGCGTCTGATATTAAACAGGCTCCAGTCTTGCATCGAGCACCCGCTGACCGGATTGGCCGATAGCCAGTATGGCTTCCGCCGCGGCAGATCCACGATCGACGCGATCTCCCGGGTCGTCTCAATAATACGGACGGCTTGGGAGGGATCTGTCAAAGCGAGCCACAGTGTCGCGATGGTGGCGCTTGACGTTCGGAACGCCTTCAACTCGGCGCGATGGGATTTAATTCTCAAAGCGCTGAGCGGAGGAGTCCGGGCGCCCAGCTCCATCGTCAAGTTACTGGCGAGTTACCTGAGCGATCGACATCTTGAGTATGTCGATCAGCTCGGAGTGACTCACACCAGAGCAGTGGAGGCGGGTGTTCCACAGGGTTCGGTCCTCGGGCCAGCTCTGTGGAACATCATGTATGACGGCCTCCTCAGGGTGGATCTCCCCGCGGGGGCAGAAATAGTTGCCTTTGCGGACGACGTCGCCGTTATCGCCACGGGAAAGAGCACTTCCGAGCTGCAGTACGTCACTCAAATGACGCTGCACCGGATCTGCTCCTGGATGCGGGAGTCTGGGCTCACACTGGCCCCTCAAAAAACTGAGGCCGTACTCTTCTCGAGGAGAAGGAAGATGGAGCCTCCGGCGCTGACGGTGGAGGGACACAGGGTGACTTTCGCACCCTCGCTTCGGTATCTGGGCGTCCACCTAGACCGTAAGCTTACCTTCGCCGAACACGTCCGGAAGGCATCCGCAAAGGCGGCCGTAGTGACAGAGCAGTTGGCGGGGCTGATGCCAAACATCGGGGGGCCGAGGTATAGGCGGAGGGTGCTGCTGAATTCGGTGGTGCACTCCACTATGCTCTACGGCGCTCCGGTGTGGGCGGCGGCTCTGTCGGTGCAGAGGACCAGGCGCATAATGGCACAAGTTCAGCGCAGAAGCGCCCTTCGGGTCGCGACTGCGTACAGAACTGTGTCCGAAGATGCCGTCCTCGTCATTGCGGCAATCTCGCCTATCGACCTTCTTGCCGAGGAGAGGCGGGCCGTTTACGGCGGAACCACCAGGACTGAGGCGAGAGCCATCAGATATGAAGACTGGCAAAAGCGATGGGACGACTCGCAGAAGGGTAGGTGGACGCACAGACTCATCGGCGATCTGAGGACGTGGTGTGGCAGATCGCACGGCGAGCTGAGCTACCATCTCACCCAACTCCTGTCCGGCCACGGGTCCTTCTCTTCGTACCTTCACAGGATCGGAAAGGAGAACTCGACGGCCTGTCACCATTGCGATTCCAGTCTGGACGACGCCGAGCATACCGCATTCCATTGCCCGGCGTGGATCGAGGAACGCTGCAAGCTTTCACGAGCTCTGCGACGGGACTCGGTTACGCCGGAGGTGATGGTGAGCAGTATGCTTGAGAACATCGAGAACTGGTCGTCCTGGCTCGACTTCGCCTCCTCCGTCATGAAAATGAAGGAGGAGGCGGAGAGGGTAAGAAGACCCATAGGATAACGTCTCGGCCCGGGTTCTGGACAGCAATGTCCGGATGACCGGGCCAGACAGAGAGAGTGAAGGCAACTAGATGCCCACAAACGCGAAGTCTAGGCAGGCAGATGCCTACACCAGCGAAAGGCTGAAAAAACACGCCTAAATCACACCGACCTATTACAAAGCAATGCCTGGCGGCGGTTCTGGATAGGTCGGGGAAAACAGGAGGTTTTAGTGGGTCCCACCCAGAGTAATTTGTAAAATCTCTGGCGTGAATCTCACACTATAAGTGTCCGTCTGCTGCGGGCACTTTTGTTTGGTCGGCAAATTTCCTCCTTAGAAAAAAAAAAAAAAAAAAAAAAAAAGGTTAGGTTAGGTTAGGTTAGGTTAGGTTAGGTTAGGTTAGGTTAGGTTAGGTTAGGTTAGGTTAGGTTCTCTCGGGGGAGCCTGTCCCCTAGAGAGCGCGTCCCCAGGTGGCGGATAGGGGAATGCTCGTCAGTGACTATGTTGCTGGAGGGTAGGAGTGAAATAAAATAGCTCCCGCGGACCAACAGGCTGGAGGGGAAGACAACGGGGTGGTCTTCTCCTCCAACAACACGGAAGAATGCTCACATCCGCAGTCGTCGTCGCTCACAAATGTTGCACCTGCATCGGTGGTTCTCGATGGCGACCGTCGGCCTCCATGTTTGCCGGTTGAAGTCGTACCAACCGGAAACTTGTAGAGGCCGATGTTGACGCCCGTGACCGTCGATCGGGAGTTCTTTTATAACTGCTGTCTGCTTCATTTGTGGGTGACCGATTGTTGATGATCCTGAGCAAGAGTGGTGCCTCCGTGCACTGCTCTCTCCCAACATAGAAGAACACTCACATCCGCAGTCGCCGTTGTTCGCGAATGTTGCACCTGCATCGGTGGATCTAGTCGGCGCCCGTCTGCCTCCATGTTCCCCGGTTGAAGGCGTTCAGACTGGAAACTTGCAGAGGCCGATGCGTGCGCGCCCGTGACCATCGATCGGGAGTTCTCTATAACTGCTGTCTGCTTCATTCGCGGGCGACCGATAGCTGATGATCCTGAGTGGATGAGTGGTGCCTCCGGGCGCCCAAATCAAGAGCACACCCCCAGCGTCTCGGCTCGGACTCCGGACAGCAATGCTCCGGTGACCGAGCCGGACGACCGAGATGGCAGCAAATGCCCTTAACTCCGAGTATAGGCAGGCAGATGCCTAGACTTGCGATAGGCCGTGGCAACACGCCTAACATACCGACCTAGTACAAAGCAATGCCTGACGGTGGTTCTGGCTAGGTCGGGGAACACAGGAGGTTTTAGTGGGTCCCACCCAGAGTAATTGTAAAATCTCTGGCGTGAATCCCACACTATAAGCGTCTGTCTGCTCGGGCGCTTTTGTTTGGTCGGCAAATTCCCTCCTTAGGAAAAAAAAAAAAAAAAAAAAAAAAAAAAGGTTAGGTTAGGTTAGGTTAGGTTAGGTTAGGTTAGGTTCTCTCGGGGGAGCCTGTCCCCTAGAGAGCGCGTCCCCAGGTGGCGGATAGGGGAATGCTCGTCAGTGAATATGTTGCTGGAGGGTAGGAGTGAAATAAAATAGCTCCCGCGGACCAACAGGCTGGAGGGGAAGACAACGGGGTGGTCTTCTCCTCCAACAACACGGAAGAATGCTCACATCCGCAGTCGTCGTCGCTCACAAGTGTTGCACCTGCATCGGTGGTTCTCGATGGCGACCGTCGGCCTCCATGTTTGCCGGTTGAAGTCGTACCAACCGGAAACTTGTAGAGGCCGATGTTGACGCCCGTGACCATCGATCGGGAGTTCTTTTATAACTGCTGTCTGCTTCATTTGTGGGTGACCGATTGTTGATGATCCTGAGCAAGAGTGGTGCCTCCGTGCACTGCTCTCTCCCAACATAGAAGAACACTCACATCCGCAGTCGCCGTTGTTCGCGAATGTTGCACCTGCATCGGTGGATCTAGTCGGCGCCCGTCTGCCTCCATGTTCCCCGGTTGAAGGCGTTCAGACTGGAAACTTGCAGAGGCCGATGCGTGCGCGCCCGTGACCATCGATCGGGAGTTCTCTATAACTGCTGTCTGCTTCATTCGCGGGCGACCGATAGCTGATGATCCTGAGTGGATGAGTGGTGCCTCCGGGCGCCCAAATCAAGAGCACACCCCCAGCGTCTCGGCTCGGACTCCGGACAGCAATGCTCCGGTGACCGAGCCGGACGACCGAGATGGCAGCAAATGCCCTTTAACTCCGAGTATAGGCAGGCAGATGCCTAGACTTGCGATAGGCCGTGGCAACACGCCTAACATACCGACCTAGTACAAAGCAATGCCTGACGGTGGTTCTGGCTAGGTCGGGGAAGACAGGAGGTTTTAGTGGGTCCCACCCAGAGTAATTGTAAAATCTCTGGCGTGAATCCCACACTATAAGCGTCTGTCTGCTCGGGCGCTTTTGTTTGGTCGGCAAATTTCCTCCTCATGAAAAAAAAAAAAAAAAAAAAAAAAAAAAAAAAAAAAAAAAAAAAGGTTAGGTTAGGTTAGGTTAGGTTAGGTTAGGTTAGGTTAGGTTAGGTTAGGTTAGGTTAGGTTAGGTTAGGTTAGGTTAGGTTAGGTTAGGTTAGGTTAGGTTAGGTTAGGTTAGGTTCTCCTAGAAAAAAAAAAAAAAAAAAAAAAAAAAAAAGGTTAGGTTAGGTTAGGTTAGGTTAGGTTGTAGGTGGCCGACCACCGCTCGGAGCACCACGTTTTTGCAACGCTCCGTCGAATCTTTTTCGTTACGTTGAGCGTTGCTTATTTCGCTCCTAAATTGTGTGTAATATTATAGAGCTAGCCTCTGCGAATCCGCTGGTGTGCCATTTGTGTCCGACGACATCGGCATTACGGAGATATTAGCGTCCGAAGACTGCGTATGTTCCCGCCATTTTTCCCGAGCATCGCATTATAACGGTATTTAACTTTAATTTGCTTATTTATATTTTCGCATTCATTTTATTATTATTATTATTATTATTATTTTTTTTTTTTTTTATATTTTATTCATACATTTATTATCTTTTTCTTAGCGTATATATTGCACTAAGTCGTAGACGTTCCCTTTGTTTACTTTTTTCTTTGTTCCCCTCGTCATTTTTTGTTTTTCATTTTAACAGCTCCCCTCTGGTCGCTACACCATTTACATTCCTCGTCAACCAATTTTCTTTCTATTCATTACTTATTTTATTTATTCATCATTACTCTAATTTCCAACACATTACTTACATTATTAACCTTTAATGTTAACTTATATTTTATAACATATTTGTAAAACAATTATATTAGTATTCGTTACTGTTATTCATCAATACTATAATTACTTATTCTTAATATATTTTACCTGTACCAATTTATTAATTCAATATCCTTTATTCTATTTATCTAATTACTTATTATAATTATTATATATATTCTCATTTTTACATTCTAATATTGTCCCGATAGAACGTTTCGGAAGATTGACAACTCCTGGTTTTTATTTAACAACCCGTGTCTTCTTTTTTCTTTGTTCCCCTCGTCATTTATTGTTTTTCATTTTAACAGCTCCCCTCTGGTCGCTACACCATTTACATACCTCGTCAACCAATTTTCTTTCTATTCATTACTTATTTATTTATTCATCATTACTCTAATTTCCAACACATTACTTACATTATTAACCTTTAATGTTAACTTATATTTTATAATATATTTGTAAAACAATTATATTAGTATTCGTTACTGTTATTCATCAATACTATAATTACTTATTCTTAATATATTTTACCTGTACCAATTTATTAATTCAATATCCTTTATTCTATTTATCTAATTACTTATTATAATTATTATATATATTCTCATTTTTACATTCTAATATTGTCCCGATAGAACGTTTCGGAAGATTGACAACTCCTGGTTTTTATTTAACAACCCGTGTCTTCTTTTTTCTTTGTTCCCCTCGTCATTTATTGTTTTTCATTTTAACAGCTCCCCTCTGGTCGCTACACCATTTACATACCTCGTCAACCAATTTTCTTTCTATTCATTACTTATTTTATTTATTCATCATTACTCTAATTTCCAACACATTACTTACATTATTAACCTTTAATGTTAACTTATATTTTATAACCTATTTGTAAAACAATTATATTAGTATTCGTTACTGTTATTCATCAATACTATAATTACTTATTCTTAATATATTTTACCTGTACCAATTTATTAATTCAATATCCTTTATTCTATTTATCTAATTACTTATTATAATTATTACATATATCCCATTTTTACATTCTAATATTGTCCCGATAGAACGTTTCGGAAGATTGACAACTCCTGGTTTTTATTTAACAACCCGTGTATTCTTTTTTCTTTGTTCCCCTCGTCATTTATTGTTTTTCATTTTAACAGCTCCCCTCTGGTCGCTACACCATTTACATACCTCGTCAACCAATTTTCTTTCTATTCATTACTTATTTTATTTATTCATCATTACTCTAATTTCCAACACATTACTTACATTATTAACCTTTAATGTTAACTTATATTTTATAACATATTTGTATAACAATTATATTAGTATTCGTTACTGTTATTCATCAATACTATAATTACTTATTCTTAATATATTTTACCTGTACCAATTTATTAATTCAATATCCTTTATTCTATTTATCTAATTACCTATTATAATTATTATATATATTCTCATTTTTACATTCTAATATTGTCCCGATAGAACGTTTCGGAAGATTGACAACTCCTGGTTTTTATTTAACAACCCGTGTCTTCTTTTTTCTTTGTTCCCCTCGTCATTTATTGTTTTTCATTTTAACAGCTCCCCTCTGGTCGCTACACCATTTACATACCTCGTCAACCAATTTTCTTTCTATTCATTACTTATTTTATTTATTCATCATTACTCTAATTTCCAACACATTACTTACATTATTAACCTTTAATGTTAACTTATATTTTATAACATATTTGTAAAACAATTATATTAGTATTCGTTACTGTTATTCATCAATACTATAATTACTTATTCTTAATATATTTTACCTGTACCAATTTATTAATTCAATATCCTTTATTCTATTTATCTAATTACTTATTATAATTATTATATATATTCTCATTTTTACATTCTAATATTGTCCCGATAGAACGTTTCGGAAGATTGACAACTCCTGGTTTTTTATTTAACAACCCGTGTCTTCCTTTTTCTTTGTTCCCCTCGTCATTTATTGTTTTTCATTTTAACAGCTCCCCTCTGGTCGCTACACCATTTACATACCTCGTCAACCAATTTTCTTTCTATTCATTACTTATTTTATTTATTCATCATTACTCTAATTTCCAACACATTACTTACATTATTAACCTTTAATGTTAACTTATATTTTATAACATATTTGTATAACAATTATATTAGTATTCGTTACTATTATTCATCAATACTATAATTACTTATTCTTAATATATTTTACCTGTACCAATTTATTAATTCAATATCCTTTATTCTATTTATCTAATTACTTATTATAATTATTATATATATTCTCATTTTTACATTCTAATATTGTCCCGATAGAACGTTTCGGAAGATTGACAACTCCTGGTTTTTATTTAACAACCCGTGTCTTCTTTTTTCTTTGTTCCCCTCGTCATTTATTGTTTTTCATTTTAACAGCTCCCCTCTGGTCGCTACACCATTTACATACCTCGTCAACCAATTTTCTTTCTATTCATTACTTATTTTATTTATTCATCATTACTCTAATTTCCAACACATTACTTACATTATTAACCTTTAATGTTAACTTATATTTTATAACATATTTGTAAAACAATTATATTAGTATTCGTTACTGTTATTCATCAATACTATAATTACTTATTCTTAATATATTTTACCTGTACCAATTTATTAATTCAATATCCTTTATTCTATTTATCTAATTACTTATTATAATTATTATATATATTCTCATTTTTACATTCTAATATTGTCCCGATAGAACGTTTCGGAAAATTGACAACTCCTGGTTTTTATTTAACAACCCGTGTCTTCTTTTTTCTTTGTTCTAATTGTCTTTTGCTTATTCATATTTACACGTTCTATATACACGTCCACTTTCGTGTAATTTTTTCGTGTAATTTTTTCGTGTAATTTTTTCGTGTAATTTTTTTCGTGTAATTTTCTCGTGTAATTTTTTTCTTTTTCTCTTAAGGGTCTTTATTAAAAGTTTACGTGGCCTTTATTAAATGTTCATTTATTAATTATTTCATTATTAATTTTTCACTATTTTTACTAATTGCCTTATTGTTTATTCTTAACATTATCTGATTTACATTGTCTATAAACTATTTAATCTTAAATTAATTTACATTGTCCTTTAAATGTCCTTATTGAATGTTCAATTGAATTTATATTGATCATTTAATTATTTTATTATTAATTATTTCACTATTTCTACTAATTGCCTTATTGTTTATTCTCAACATTATCTGATTTACATTGTCTATAAACTATTTAATCTTAAATTAATTTACATTGTCCTTTAAATGTCCTTATTGAATGTTCAATTGAATTTACATTGTTCATTTAATTATTTCATTATTATTATTATTATTATTATTATTATTATTATTTTTTTTTTTTTTTTAATATTTCCTACTAATTGCCTTATTGTTTATTATTAACACTATTTGATTTACATTGTCTCTATAAACTATTCAATCTTAAATTAATCTACATTGCCCTTAGTAATGTCCTTATTAAATGTTTAATAGAATTTACATTGTTCATTAATTATTTCATTATTAATTTCTCATTATTTTTACTAATTGTCTTTTGTTTATTCATATTTACACGTTCTATTTGCACGTCCACTTTCGTGTAATTTTTTCGTGTAATTTCTTTTTCTCAAGGGTCTTTATTAAAAGTTTACGTGGCCTTTATTAAATGTTCATTTATTAATTATTTCATTATTAATTTTTCACTATTTTTACTAATTGCCTTATTGTTTATTCTTAACATTATCTGATTTACATTGTCTATAAACTATTTAATCTTAAATTAATTTACATTGTCCTTTAAATGTCCTTATTGAATGTTCAATTGAATTTATATTGATCATTTAATTATTTTATTATTAATTATTTCACTATTTCTACTAATTACCCTATTGTTATTCTCAACATTATCTGATTTACATTGCCATAAACTATTTAATCTTAAATTAATTTACATTGTCCTTTAAATGTCTTTATTGAATGTTCAATTGAATTTACATTGTTCATTTAATTATTTCATTATTAATTTTTTTTAATATTTCTACTAATTGCCTTATTGTTTATTATTAACATTATTTGATTTACATTGTCTCTATAAACTATTCAATCTTACATTAATCTACATTGCCCTTAGTAATGTCCTTATTAAATGTTTAATAGAATTTACATTGTTCATTAATTATTTCATTATTAATTTCTCATTATTTTTACTAATTGTCTTTTGTTTATTCATATTTACACGTTCTATTTGCACGTCCACTTTCGTGTAATTTTTTCGTGTAATTTCTTTTTCTCAAGGGTCTTTATTAAAAGTTTACGTGGCCTTTATTAAATGTTCATTTATTAATTATTCATTATTAATTTTTCACTATTTTTACTAATTGCCTTATTGTTTATTCTTAACATTATCTGATTTACATTGTCTATAAACTATTTAATCTTAAATTAATTTACATTGTCCTTTAAATGTCCTTATTGAATGTTCAATTGAATTTATATTGATCATTTAATTATTTTATTATTAATTATTTCACTATTTCTACTAATTGCCTTATTGTTTATTCTCAACATTATCTGATTTACATTGTCTATAAACTATTTAATCTTAAATTAATTTACATTGCCCTTAGTAAATGTCTTTATTGAATGTTTAATTGAATTCACATTGTTTATTAATTATTTCATTATTAATTCTTCACTATTTTTATTTATTGCCTTATTGTTTATTATTAATATTATTTGATTTACATTATCTCTATAAACTATTCAATCTTAAATTAATTTACATTGTCCTTATTAAATGTTCAATTGAATCTACACTGGTCATTTGTTACTTATCTCATTATTAATTTCTCATTAACTTTACTAATTTGCCTTATTGTTTATTCTTAACATTGTCAATTTACATTGTCTCTATAAACTATTAATCTTGAATTAATTCAAATTGCACTTATTAAATGTTCAGTTGAATATATACTGGTCATATATTATTATTTCGTTATTATATTCACTGTCTTTATTAACTGTCTTATTGTCTATTCTTTACATTATTTAATTTATATCTTTACAAACTATACAATCACAAATTAATTTGCGTTGTCCTAATTAAATGTACAATTGTTTGAGTTTGCACTTTTTAATTTTACATTTTTCTTATTAACCAATAATTGTGTGATTTCCTTTTTACATTGTTAATTTTGCATTGACTTATTTGTATTTGTAAAATGATGCCGTCCCCGCCCTCTCTCCCGAGACGGGTCACCTCGTTCCATCGATCCTCACCTTCCCTGGGCGAGGCCCTGGAAAAGATTAAGGTGCTAGCCAATGGGCTAGTCACCTTCATCAAAACAAATGCGGGAAGGAACACCAATAAGAGGATCAAGAACGAGGTAGGGGAGATTGCACTCGTTCTGGCCCAACTTGAGGCAAACGGACACAATCCTGCGAGCCCGCTCTTACCATCAAGGAGTTCTCCTCATCCTCCGGCTTCCAACCCGAACGCCCGTGCCTTATCCCCTTCGTCGTCGCTGAGAGCGGCCAAAAATTCAACCGCGACTGCTGAGTCGGAACGTTTCCGGATGGTGACGAAGAAGAGAAAGAGAGGTGATTTCAGAAAAGGTCCCGAACAACCGGACCAGAGACCTTCCGCTCCTACCCCCTCCCCTCTCTACTCTCATTCACCTCCTCGCCCATACCCGATTCCAAAGCCCCGCAGATCCCTTCAGGGAGCGGATCTGCCCAATACGGCTTCGGCTGCTAACCCGAATGGCTGCACTCTATCCCCCTCTTTGCCGCTGAGTGCGGCCAAAAACTTAACCGCGACCGTGTCCGCGTCCGTTGAATCGGACCGTTTCCGGATGGTGACGAGGAGGAGGAGGAGAAGAGATCTCAAAAAAGGTCCCGAACAACTGGACCAGAAACTTCCTTCTCCCCTTCCCTCCCCTCTCTACACTCATCCACCTCCTCGCTCTTATCCTATAACAAAGCCCCGCAGATCCCTCCAGGGAGTGAATCTGCCCCCTACGAAGGCACCACGCCGCAGGTACCCACCGGGTAGCGTGGTGCTTACATTAAAGCCAGAGGGGGATAAGCCGCTATCCTATGCTGGGGTATTGCGTAAAATGCATGCCCTCGACAAGGATGCGCCACTGCCCCCTCTCACAGTGAGGCGGAACGCCGGTAACGAACTGGTGTTCCGTCCTAAAAAAACAGGGGCACTGAATATTATTCAGGAAAGGATAAGGGCAGCGGCAGGAGACGAAGCCTCCCTGAGAATCCACACGCCCACTAAAGACGTCTTCCTCCACGATATTGACGAGGGCATCACGGAGGATGATGTCAGGGCGGCGCTCCTGCCGCATATTGGCGAAGGCCACAATATTTCATTTGTGAGCACACACCTCCAGCGTTTGGGCACTCGGAGTCTATTGATCCGAGTGCCTCACATCCCACAAACGGATGTTCTACTTAGAAAGGGCTCCATAAAAATAGGATTGATGTCCTGCAGGCTGCGGGAGCGGGTGCGCACCCAAAGGTGTTACCGTTGCTTGGGCTTCGGCCACAAAGCTTTCCGGTGTTCGGGCCCCGACCGCAGCGCCTGCTGTCTCAACTGCGGCACACGAGGCCACGTTGCGCGTGACTGCAAAAGTCACGCGCATTGCCTTTCTTGTGCTGACGAGGGCTTATCCTCACAGCACAGGGGAGGCAGCCGAGTGTGCCCCTCATACCTAAGGGAGCAAGGAAGGATCCTCCGGAAATGCCGTTGAGGATCCTTCAAATCAACCTCAACAACAGCAGGATCGCTCAGGATCTCATGTTCCGGACCGCCGCCGAGCTGAACGCGGACGCGGTGATAATTTCTGAGCAATACAGAAACATCGCGTCCAACTGGTACTCGGACAGGTCGTCGCGGGCTGCCATTTTCGTGGCTTCGCGGCGGCACCGAGTTACCGGTGCGTCGGCCGGCACATCGGACGGCTGCGTGTGGGTCGAGCTGGGCGGAATCAGGCTTTACAGCTGTTACTTCTCGCCCAACTCCCCACTCGAGGAATTTGAGACGGCGCTGAGCGACCTGGTGTTGCATGTAGAGACGAGCCGCCCTGTCATTTTGGCGGGTGACTTCAACGCCAAGGCGGTCGAGTGGGGTTCGGCTCTGACCGATCGCAGAGGGACGATGCTGTCCGACGCCGTCGCTCATCTCCGGCTGCGGGTCGCCAACAGAGGCTCGAGCTTGACCTGCCGCAGGGGTGCGGGCGGATCGGTCGTCGACGTCACGTTCGCCGATGAGACCACGATCGGCAAGATCAGAGACTGGAGGGTCATGGAGATCCACTCGCACAGTGACCACCAATACATCGGCTTCGACGTAGTGAGTAGCATCAAAAAGCCGGCCACTTCGGTGGCCGGGTGGTCCACTCGCAAACTAGACGTCGAAGCTTTCTGCGTAACTCTCGAAGCGGATCTGGTAGGTTCCAGAAGCGAAAGAGTAAACGGTACGAATGAGCTTGTGCACGCAGAGAACGTCATCTCCTCCACCAGTGCGATAATCCGCAGGGCGTGCGACGCATCCATGCCCAGAAGAGCGGCTGGTTGTGGTCGCCGTCAGGTGTACTGGTGGAGCGAAGAGATAGCCGCGCTTCGGAGCGCGTGTCTGCGAAACAGAAGGTTTGCACAAGCACGAATGCACGACGAAAGAGCGAATGAGGCCTACCGGGACGCTCGAAGAGCCCTTCGCAAGGCCATCAAGGCCTCGAAGGAGAGATGTTGGCGCGAGCTGTGCGAGACGATCGACATCGACCCATGGGGACTCCCCTACAAACTGGTCCGTAACAAGATCAGGGGGCGAGTCCTCGACCAGTTTCTGGCCGATCCGTCGAATCTGCGGACGGTCGTCGACGGTCTGTTCCCCGCGCCTCTCGGGGGGGGCGCTCGCCATGGAGGCGATTCGCGAGCCGGAGAGGCGGGGGCGTTCGGCGGTGTCGACACCGAATGCACGGAAGACGAGCCTGAGCCCTTCTCAAGGGCCGAATTGGCGTTGGCAGCCACCCGCCTGGGAGGGGATAAGACTCCCGGTCCAGACGGAGTACCGAACGCGGTGCTGCGCGTCGTAGCCGAGAAATACCCGGAGCTGCTTCTGGATACGTTCAATCCGTGCCTGAAACAGGGAGTGTTTGGGCGGTCCTGGAAGAGACAGAGGCTGGTTCTCATGCCGAAAGGCGGAGGATCGGTCTCCGGTCCGCCCACGTACAGACCGCTCTGCATGATCAGCGGGGTGGGCAAGCTACTGGAGCGTTTGATATTAAACAGGCTCCAGTCTTGCATCGAGCACCCGCTGACCGGATTGGCCGATAGCCAGTATGGCTTCCGCCGCGGCAGATCCACGATCGACGCCATCTCCCGGGTCGTCTCAAAAATACGGACGGCTTGGGAGGGATCTGTCAAAGCGAGCCACAGTGTCGTGATGGTGGCGCTTGACGTCCGGAACGCCTTCAACTCGGCGCGATGGGATCTAATTCTCAAAGCGCTGAGCGGAGGAGTCCGGGCGCCCAGCTCCATCGTCAAGTTACTGGCGAGTTACCTGAGCGATCGACATCTTGAGTATGTCGATCAGCTCGGAGTGACTCACACCAGAGCAGTGGAGGCGGGTGTTCCGCAGGGTTCGGTCCTCGGGCCAGCGCTGTGGAACATCATGTATGACGGCCTCCTCAGGGTGGATCTCCCCGCGGGGGCAGAAATAGTTGCCTTCGCGGACGACGCCGCCGTTATCGCCACGGGAAAGAGCACCTCCGAGCTGCAGTTCGTCACTCAAATGACGCTGCACCGGATCTGCTCCTGGATGCGGGAGTCGGGACTCAGACTGGCCCCTCACAAGACCGAGGCCGTTCTCTTCTCGAGGAGAAGGAAGATGGAGCCTCCGGCGCTGACGGTGGAGGGACACGGGGTGACTTTTGCACCCTCGCTTCGGTATCTAGGCGTCCACCTAGACCGTAAGCTTACCTTCGCCGAACACGTCCGGAAGGCATCCGCAAAGGCGGCCGTAGTGACAGAGCAGTTGGCGGGGCTGATGCCAAACATCGGGGGGCCGAGGTATAGGCGGAGAGTGCTGCTGAATTCGGTGGTGCACTCCACTATGCTCTACGGCGCTCCGGTGTGGGCGGCGGCTCTGTCGGTGCAGAGGACCAGGCGCATAATGGCACAAGTTCAGCGCAGAAGCGCCCTTCGGGTCGCGACTGCGTACAGAACTGTGTCCGAAGATGCCGTCCTCGTCATTGCGGCAATCTCGCCTATCGACCTTCTCGCCGAGGAGAGGCGGGCCGTTTACGGCGGAACCACCAGATCTGAGGCGAGAGCCATCAGATATGAAGACTGGCAAAAGCGATGGGACGACTCGCAGAAGGGCAGGTGGACGCACAGACTCATCGGCGATCTGAGGACGTGGTGTGGCAGATCGCACGGCGAGCTGAGCTACCATCTCACCCAACTCCTGTCCGGCCACGGGTCCTTCTCTTCGTACCTTCACAGGATCGGAAAGGAGAACTCGACGGCCTGTCACCATTGCGATTCCAGTCTGGACGACGCCGAGCATACCGCATTCCATTGCCCGGCGTGGATCGAGGAACGCTGCAAGCTTTCACGAGCTCTGCGACGGGACTCGGTTACGCCGGAGGTGATGGTGAGCAGTATGCTCGAGAACATCGAGAACTGGTCGTCCTGGCTCGACTTCGCCTCCGCCGTCATGAAAATGAAGGAGGAGGCGGAGAGGGTAAGAAGACCCATAGGATAACGTCTCGGCCCGGGTTCTGGACAGCAATGTCCGGATGACCGGGCCAGACAGAGAGAGTGAAGGCAATTAGATGCCCACAAACGCGAAGTCTAGGCAGGCAGATGCCTACACCAGCGAAAGGCTGAAAAAACACGCCTAAATCACACCGACCTATTACAAAGCAATGCCTGGCGGCGGTTCTGGATAGGTCGGGGAAAACAGGAGGTTTTAGTGGGTCCCACCCAGAGTAATTTGTAAAATCTCTGGCGTGAATCTCACACTATAAGTGTCCGTCTGCTGCGGGCACTTTTGTTTGGTCGGCAAATTTCCTCCTTAGAAAAAAAAAAAAAAAAAGGTTAGGTTAGGTTAGGTTAGGTTAGGTTAGGTTAGGTTAGGTTAGGTTAGGTTAGGTTAGGTTAGGTTAGGTTAGGTTAGGTTAGGTTAGGTTAGGTTAGGTTCTCTCGGGGGAGCCTGTCCCCTAGAGAGCGCGTCCCCAGGTGGCGGATAGGGGAATGCTCGTCAGCGACTCTGTTGCTGGAGGGTAGGAGTGAAATAAAATAGCTCCCGCGGACCAACAGGCTGGAGGGGAAGACAACGGGGTGGTCTTCTCCTCCAACAACACGGAAGAATGCTCACATCCGCAGTCGTCGTCGCTCACAAATGTTGCACCTGCATCGGTGGTTTTCGATGGCGACCGTCGGCCTCCATGTTCCCCGGTTGAAGTCGTACCAACCGGAAACTTGTAGAGGCCGATGTTGACGCCCGTGACCATCGATCGGGAGTTCTTCATAACTGCTGTCTGCTTCATTTGTGGGTGACCGATTGTTGATGATCCTGAGCAAGAATGGAGCCTCCGAGCACTGCTCCCTCCCAACAAAGAAGAACACTCACATCCGCAGTCGCCGTTGCTCGCGAATGTTGCACCTGCATCGGTGGATCTAGTCGGCGCCCGTCGGCCTCCATGTTCCCCGGTTGAAGGCGTACAGACTGGAAACTTGCAGACGCCGATGCGTGCGCGCCCGTGACCATCGATCGGGAGTTCTCTACAACTGCTATCTGCTTCATTCGTGGGCGACCGATTGCTGATGATCCTGAGTGGATGAGTGGTGCCTCCGGACGCTTAACCAGGAGCACACCCCCAGCGTCTCGGCCCGGACTTCGAACAGCAATGCTTCGGTGATCGGGTCAGACGACCGAGAGATGGCAGAGAATGCCCACCAATTCGGAGTATAGGCAGGCAGATGCCTAAACTTGCGAGAGGCCGTGGCAACACGCCTAACATACCGACCTAGTACAAAGCAATGCCTGACGGTGGTTCTGGCTAGGTCGGGGAAGACAGGAGGTTTTAGTGGGTCCCACCCAGAGTAATTGTAAAATCTCTGGCGTGAATCCCACACTATAAGCGTCTGTCTGCTCGGGCGCTTTTGTTTGGTCGGCAAATTTCCTCCTTATGAAAAAAAAAAAAAAAAAAAAAAAGGTTAGGTTAGGTTAGGTTAGGTTAGGTTAGGTTAGGTTAGGTTAGGTTAGGTTAGGTTAGGTTAGGTTAGGTTAGGTTAGGTTAGGTTAGGTTAGGTTAGGTTAGGTTAGGTTAGGTTAGGTTAGGTTAGGTTAGGTTAGGTTAGGTTAGGTTAGGTTAGGTTAGGTTAGGTTAGGTTAGGTTAGGTTAGGTTAGGTTAGGTTAGGTTAGGTTAGGTTAGGTTAGGTTAGGTTAGGTTAGGTTAGGTTAGGTTAGGTTAGGTTAGGTTAGGTTAGGTTAGGTTAGGTTAGGTTAGGTTAGGTTCTCTCGGGGGAGCCTGTCCCCTAGAGAGCGCGTCCCCAGGTGGCGGATAGGGGAATGCTCGTCAGTGACTATGTTGCTGGAGGGTAGGAGTGAAATAAAATAGCTCCCGCGGACCAACAGGCTGGAGGGGAAGACAACGGGGTGGTCTTCTCCTCCAACAACACGGAAGAATGCTCACATCCGCAGTCGTCGTCGCTCACAAGTGTTGCACCTGCATCGGTGGTTCTCGATGGCGACCGTCGGCCTCCATGTTTGCCGGTTGAAGTCGTACCAACCGGAAACTTGTAGAGGCCGATGTTGACGCCCGTGACCATCGATCGGGAGTTCTTTTATAACTGCTGTCTGCTTCATTTGTGGGTGACCGATTGTTGATGATCCTGAGCAAGAGTGGTGCCTCCGTGCACTGCTCTCTCCCAACATAGAAGAACACTCACATCCGCAGTCGCCGTTGTTCGCAAATGTTGCACCTGCATCGGTGGATCTAGTCGGCGCCCGTCGGCCTCCATGTTCCCCGGTTGAAGGCGTACAGACTGGAAACTTGCAGACGCCGATGCGTGCGCGCCCGTGACCATCGATCGGGAGTTCTATACAACTGCTATCTGCTTCATTCGTGGGCGACCGATTGCTGATGATCCTGAGTGGATGAGTGGTGCCTCCGGACGCTTAACCAGGAGCACACCCCCAGCGTCTCGGCCCGGACTTCGAACAGCAATGCTTCGGTGATCGGGTCAGACGACCGAGAGATGGCAGAGAATGCCCACCAATTCGGAGTATAGGCAGGCAGATGCCTAAACTTGCGAGAGGCCGTGGCAACACGCCTAACACACCGACCTAGTACAAAGCAATGCCTGACGGTGGTTCTGGCTAGGTCGGGGAAGACAGGAGGTTTTAGTGGGTCCCACCCAGAGTAATTGTAAAATCTCTGGCGTGAATCCCAGTCTGTCTGCTCGGGCGCTTTTGTTTGGTCGGCAAATTTCCTCCTTATGAAAAAAAAAAAAAAAAAAAAAAAAAAAAAAAAAAAAAAAAAAAAAAAAAAAAAAAAAAAAAAAAAAAAAAAAAAAAAAAAAAAAGGTTAGGTTAGGTTAGGTTAGGTTAGGTTAGGTTAGGTTAGGTTAGGTTAGGTTAGGTTAGGTTAGGTTAGGTTAGGTTAGGTTAGGTTAGGTTAGGTTCTCTCGGGGGAGCCTGTCCCCTAGAGAGCGCGTCCCCAGGTGGCGGATAGGGGAATGCTCGTCAGTGACTATGTTGCTGGAGGGTAGGAGTGAAATAAAATAGCTCCCGCGGACCAACAGGCTGGAGGGGAAGACAACGGGGTGGTCTTCTCCTCCAACAACCCGAAGAAGCAGGAGCACACCCCCAGCGTCTCGGCCCGGACTTCGAACAGCAATGCTTCGGTGATCGGGTCAGACGACCGAGAGATGGCAGAGAATGCCCACCAATTCGGAGTATAGGCAGGCAGATGCCTAAACTTGCGAGAGGCCGTGGCAACACGCCTAACATACCGACCTAGTACAAAGCAATGCCTGACGGTGGTTCTGGCTAGGTCGGGGAAGACAGGAGGTTTTAGTGGGTCCCACCCAGAGTAATTGTAAAATCTCTGGCGTGAATCCCACACTATAAGCGTCTGTCTGCTCGGGCGCTTTTGTTTGGTCGGCAAATTTCCTCCTTATGAAAAAAAAAAAAAAAAAAAAAAGGTTAGGTTAGGTTAGGTTAGGTTAGGTTAGGTTAGGTTAGGTTAGGTTAGGTTAGGTTAGGTTAGGTTAGGTTAGGTTAGGTTAGGTTAGGTTAGGTTAGGTTAGGTTAGGTTAGGTTAGGTTAGGTTAGGTTAGGTTAGGTTAGGTTAGGTTAGGTTAGGTTAGGTTAGGTTAGGTTAGGTTAGGTTAGGTTAGGTTAGGTTAGGTTAGGTTAGGTTAGGTTAGGTTAGGTTAGGTTAGGTTAGGTTAGGTTAGGTTAGGTTAGGTTAGGTTAGGTTAGGTTAGGTTAGGTTAGGTTAGGTTAGGTTAGGTTAGGTTAGGTTAGGTTAGGTTAGGTTAGGTTAGGTTAGGTTAGGTTAGGTTAGGTTAGGTTAGGTTAGGTTAGGTTAGGTTAGGTTAGGTTAGGTTAGGTTAGGTTAGGTTAGGTTAGGTTAGGTTAGGTTAGGTTAGGTTAGGTTAGGTTAGGTTAGGTTAGGTTAGGTTAGGTTAGGTTAGGTTAGGTTAGGTTAGGTTAGGTTAGGTTAGGTTAGGTTAGGTTAGGTTAGGTTAGGTTAGGTTAGGTTAGGTTAGGTTAGGTTAGGTTAGGTTAGGTTAGGTTAGGTTAGGTTAGGTTAGGTTAGGTTAGGTTAGGTTAGGTTAGGTTCTCTCGGGGGAGCCTGTCCCCTAGAGAGCGCGTCCCCAGGTGGCGGATAGGGGAATGCTCGTCAGCGACTCTGTTGCTGGAGGGTAGGAGTGAAATAAAATAGCTCCCGCGGACCAACAGGCTGGAGGGGAAGACAACGGGGTGGTCTTCTCCTCCAACAACACGGAAGAATGCTCACATCCGCAGTCGTCGTCGCTCACAAATGTTGCACCTGCATCGGTGGTTTTCGATGGCGACCGTCGGCCTCCATGTTCCCCGGTTGAAGTCGTACCAACCGGAAACTTGTAGAGGCCGATGTTGACGCCCGTGACCATCGATCGGGAGTTCTTCATAACTGCTGTCTGCTTCATTTGTGGGTGACCGATTGTTGATGATCCTGAGCAAGAATGGAGCCTCCGAGCACTGCTCCCTCCCAACAAAGAAGAACACTCACATCCGCAGTCGCCGTTGCTCGCGAATGTTGCACCTGCATCGGTGGATCTAGTCGGCGCCCGTCGGCCTCCATGTTCCCCGGTTGAAGGCGTACAGACTGGAAACTTGCAGACGCCGATGCGTGCGCGCCCGTGACCATCGATCGGGAGTTCTCTACAACTGCTATCTGCTTCATTCGTGGGCGACCGATTGCTGATGATCCTGAGTGGATGAGTGGTGCCTCCGGACGCTTAACCAGGAGCACACCCCCAGCGTCTCGGCCCGGACTTCGAACAGCAATGCTTCGGTGATCGGGTCAGACGACCGAGAGATGGCAGAGAATGCCCACCAATTCGGAGTATAGGCAGGCAGATGCCTAAACTTGCGAGAGGCCGTGGCAACACGCCTAACATACCGACCTAGTACAAAGCAATGCCTGACGGTGGTTCTGGCTAGGTCGGGGAAGACAGGAGGTTTTAGTGGGTCCCACCCAGAGTAATTGTAAAATCTCTGGCGTGAATCCCACACTATAAGCGTCTGTCTGCTCGGGCGCTTTTGTTTGGTCGGCAAATTTCCTCCTTATGAAAAAAAAAAAAAAAAAAAAAAAAAAAAAAAAAAAAAAAAAAAAAAAAAAGGTTAGGTTAGGTTAGGTTAGGTTAGGTTAGGTTAGGTTAGGTTAGGTTAGGTTAGGTTAGGTTAGGTTAGGTTAGGTTAGGTTAGGTTAGGTTAGGTTAGGTTAGGTTAGGTTAGGTTAGGTTAGGTTAGGTTAGGTTAGGTTAGGTTAGGTTAGGTTAGGTTAGGTTAGGTTAGGTTAGGTTAGGTTAGGTTAGGTTAGGTTAGGTTAGGTTAGGTTAGGTTAGGTTAGGTTAGGTTAGGTTAGGTTAGGTTAGGTTAGGTTAGGTTAGGTTAGGTTAGGTTAGGTTAGGTTAGGTTAGGTTAGGTTAGGTTAGGTTAGGTTAGGTTAGGTTAGGTTAGGTTAGGTTAGGTTAGGTTAGGTTAGGTTAGGTTAGGTTAGGTTAGGTTAGGTTAGGTTAGGTTAGGTTAGGTTAGGTTAGGTTAGGTTAGGTTAGGTTAGGTTAGGTTCTCTCGGGGGAGCCTGTCCCCTAGAGAGCGCGTCCCCAGGTGGCGGATAGGGGAATGCTCGTCAGCGACTCTGTTGCTGGAGGGTAGGAGTGAAATAAAATAGCTCCCGCGGACCAACAGGCTGGAGGGGAAGACAACGGGGTGGTCTTCTCCTCCAACAACACGGAAGAATGCTCACATCCGCAGTCGTCGTCGCTCACAGATGTTGCACCTGCATCGGTGGTTTTCGATGGCGACCGTCGGCCTCCATGTTCCCCGGTTGAAGTCGTACCAACCGGAAACTTGTAGAGGCCGATGTTGACGCCCGTGACCATCGATCGGGAGTTCTTCATAACTGCTGTCTGCTTCATTTGTGGGTGGCCGATTGTTGATGATCCTGAGCAAGAATGGAGCCTCCGAGCACTGCTCCCTCCCAACAAAGAAGAACACTCACATCCGCAGTCGCCGTTGCTCGCGAATGTTGCACCTGCATCGGTGGATCTAGTCGGCGCCCGTCGGCCTCCATGTTCCCCGGTTGAAGGCGTACAGACTGGAAACTTGCAGACGCCGATGCGTGCGCGCCCGTGACCATCGATCGGGAGTTCTCTACAACTGCTATCTGCTTCATTCGTGGGCGACCGATTGCTGATGATCCTGAGTGGATGAGTGGTGCCTCCGGACGCTTAACCAGGAGCACACCCCCAGCGTCTCGGCCCGGACTTCGAACAGCAATGCTTCGGTGATCGGGTCAGACGACCGAGAGATGGCAGAGAATGCCCACCAATTCGGAGTATAGGCAGGCAGATGCCTAAACTTGCGAGAGGCCGTGGCAACACGCCTAACATACCGACCTAGTACAAAGCAATGCCTGACGGTGGTTCTGGCTAGGTCGGGGAAGACAGGAGGTTTTAGTGGGTCCCACCCAGAGTAATTGTAAAATCTCTGGCGTGAATCCCACACTATAAGCGTCTGTCTGCTCGGGCGCTTTTGTTTGGTCGGCAAATTTCCTCCTTATGAAAAAAAAAAAAAAAAAAAAAAAAAAGGTTAGGTTAGGTTAGGTTAGGTTAGGTTAGGTTAGGTTAGGTTAGGTTAGGTTAGGTTAGGTTAGGTTAGGTTAGGTTAGGTTAGGTTAGGTTAGGTTAGGTTAGGTTAGGTTAGGTTAGGTTAGGTTAGGTTAGGTTAGGTTAGGTTAGGTTAGGTTAGGTTAGGTTAGGTTAGGTTAGGTTAGGTTAGGTTAGGTTAGGTTAGGTTAGGTTAGGTTAGGTTAGGTTCTCTCGGGGGAGCCTGTCCCCTAGAGAGCGCGTCCCCAGGTGGCGGATAGGGGAATGCTCGTCAGTGACTATGTTGCTGGAGGGTAGGAGTGAAATAAAATAGCTCCCGCGGACCAACAGGCTGGAGGGGAAGACAACGGGGTGGTCTTCTCCTCCAACAACACGGAAGAATGCTCACATCCGCAGTCGTCGTCGCTCACAAGTGTTGCACCTGCATCGGTGGTTCTCGATGGCGACCGTCGGCCTCCATGTTTGCCGGTTGAAGTCGTACCAACCGGAAACTTGTAGAGGCCGATGTTGACGCCCGTGACCATCGATCGGGAGTTCTTTTATAACTGCTGTCTGCTTCATTTGTGGGTGACCGATTGTTGATGATCCTGAGCAAGAGTGGTGCCTCCGTGCACTGCTCTCTCCCAACATAGAAGAACACTCACATCCGCAGTCGCCGTTGTTCGCGAATGTTGCACCTGCATCGGTGGATCTAGTCGGCGCCCGTCTGCCTCCATGTTCCCCGGTTGAAGGCGTTCAGACTGGAAACTTGCAGAGGCCGATGCGTGCGCGCCCGTGACCATCGATCGGGAGTTCTCTATAACTGCTGTCTGCTTCATTCGCGGGCGACCGATAGCTGATGATCCTGAGTGGATGAGTGGTGCCTCCGGGCGCCCAAATCAAGAGCACACCCCCAGCGTCTCGGCTCGGACTCCGGACAGCAATGCTCCGGTGACCGAGCCGGACGACCGAGATGGCAGCAAATGCCCTTTAACTCCGAGTATAGGCAGGCAGATGCCTAGACTTGCGATAGGCCGTGGCAACACGCCTAACACACCGACCTAGTACAAAGCAATGCCTGACGGTGGTTCTGGCTAGGTCGGGGAAGACAGGAGGTTTTAGTGGGTCCCACCCAGAGTAATTGTAAAATCTCTGGCGTGAATCCCACACTATAAGCGTCTGTCTGCTCGGGCGCTTTTGTTTGGTCGGCAAATTTCCTCCTTAGGAAAAAAAAAAAAAGAAAAAAAAAAAAAAAAAGGTTAGGTTAGGTTAGGTTAGGTTAGGTTAGGTTAGGTTAGGTTAGGTTAGGTTAGGTTAGGTTAGGTTAGGTTAGGTTAGGTTAGGTTAGGTTAGGTTAGGTTAGGTTAGGTTAGGTTAGGTTAGGTTAGGTTAGGTTAGGTTAGGTTAGGTTAGGTTAGGTTAGGTTAGGTTAGGTTAGGTTAGGTTAGGTTAGGTTAGGTTAGGTTAGGTTAGGTTAGGTTAGGTTAGGTTAGGTTAGGTTAGGTTAGGTTAGGTTAGGTTAGGTTAGGTTAGGTTAGGTTAGGTTAGGTTAGGTTAGGTTAGGTTAGGTTAGGTTAGGTTAGGTTAGGTTAGGTTAGGTTAGGTTAGGTTAGGTTAGGTTAGGTTAGGTTAGGTTAGGTTAGGTTAGGTTAGGTTAGGTTAGGTTAGGTTAGGTTAGGTTAGGTTAGGTTAGGTTAGGTTAGGTTAGGTTAGGTTAGGTTAGGTTAGGTTAGGTTAGGTTAGGTTAGGTTAGGTTAGGTTAGGTTAGGTTAGGTTAGGTTAGGTTAGGTTAGGTTAGGTTAGGTTAGGTTAGGTTAGGTTAGGTTAGGTTAGGTTAGGTTAGGTTAGGTTAGGTTAGGTTAGGTTAGGTTAGGTTAGGTTAGGTTAGGTTAGGTTAGGTTAGGTTAGGTTAGGTTAGGTTAGGTTAGGTTAGGTTAGGTTAGGTTAGGTTAGGTTAGGTTAGGTTAGGTTAGGTTAGGTTAGGTTAGGTTAGGTTAGGTTAGGTTAGGTTAGGTTAGGTTAGGTTAGGTTAGGTTAGGTTAGGTTAGGTTAGGTTAGGTTAGGTTAGGTTAGGTTAGGTTAGGTTAGGTTAGGTTAGGTTAGGTTAGGTTAGGTTAGGTTAGGTTAGGTTAGGTTAGGTTAGGTTAGGTTAGGTTAGGTTAGGTTAGGTTAGGTTAGGTTAGGTTAGGTTAGGTTAGGTTAGGTTAGGTTAGGTTAGGTTAGGTTAGGTTAGGTTAGGTTAGGTTAGGTTAGGTTAGGTTAGGTTAGGTTAGGTTAGGTTAGGTTAGGTTAGGTTAGGTTAGGTTAGGTTAGGTTAGGTTAGGTTAGGTTAGGTTAGGTTAGGTTAGGTTAGGTTAGGTTAGGTTAGGTTAGGTTAGGTTAGGTTAGGTTAGGTTAGGTTAGGTTAGGTTAGGTTAGGTTAGGTTAGGTTAGGTTAGGTTAGGTTAGGTTAGGTTAGGTTAGGTTAGGTTAGGTTAGGTTAGGTTAGGTTAGGTTAGGTTAGGTTAGGTTAGGTTAGGTTAGGTTAGGTTAGGTTAGGTTAGGTTAGGTTAGGTTAGGTTAGGTTAGGTTAGGTTAGGTTAGGTTAGGTTAGGTTAGGTTAGGTTACGTCTCGGCCCGGGTTCCGGACAGCAATGTCCGGATGACCGGGCCAGACAGAGAGAGTGAAGGCAATTAGATGCCCACAAACGCGAAGTCTAGGCAGGCAGATGCCTACACCAGCGAAAGGCTGAAAAAACACGCCTAAATCACACCGACCTATTACAAAGCAATGCCTGGCGGCGGTTCTGGATAGGTCGGGGAAAACAGGAGGTTTTAGTGAGTCCCACCCAGAGTAATTTGTAAAATCTCTGGCGTGAATCTCACACTATAAGTGTCCGTCTGCTGCGGGCACTTTTGTTTGGTCGGCAAATTTCCTCCTTAGAAAAGAAAAAAAAAAAAAAAAAAAAAAAAAAAAAGGTTAGGTTAGGTTAGGTTAGGTTAGGTTAGGTTAGGTTAGGTTAGGTTAGGTTAGGTTAGGTTAGGTTAGGTTAGGTTAGGTTAGGTTAGGTTAGGTTAGGTTAGGTTAGGTTAGGTTAGGTTAGGTTAGGTTAGGTTAGGTTAGGTTAGGTTAGGTTAGGTTAGGTTAGGTTAGGTTAGGTTAGGTTAGGTTAGGTTAGGTTAGGTTAGGTTAGGTTAGGTTAGGTTAGGTTAGGTTAGGTTAGGTTAGGTTAGGTTAGGTTAGGTTAGGTTAGGTTAGGTTAGGTTAGGTTAGGTTAGGTTAGGTTAGGTTAGGTTAGGTTAGGTTAGGTTAGGTTAGGTTAGGTTAGGTTAGGTTAGGTTAGGTTAGGTTAGGTTAGGTTAGGTTAGGTTAGGTTAGGTTAGGTTAGGTTAGGTTAGGTTAGGTTAGGTTAGGTTAGGTTAGGTTAGGTTAGGTTAGGTTAGGTTAGGTTAGGTTAGGTTAGGTTAGGTTAGGTTAGGTTAGGTTAGGTTAGGTTAGGTTAGGTTAGGTTAGGTTAGGTTAGGTTAGGTTAGGTTAGGTTAGGTTAGGTTAGGTTAGGTTAGGTTAGGTTAGGTTAGGTTAGGTTAGGTTAGGTTAGGTTAGGTTAGGTTAGGTTAGGTTAGGTTAGGTTAGGTTAGGTTAGGTTAGGTTAGGTTAGGTTAGGTTAGGTTAGGTTAGGTTAGGTTAGGTTAGGTTAGGTTAGGTTAGGTTAGGTTAGGTTAGGTTAGGTTAGGTTAGGTTAGGTTAGGTTAGGTTAGGTTAGGTTAGGTTAGGTTAGGTTAGGTTAGGTTAGGTTAGGTTAGGTTAGGTTAGGTTAGGTTAGGTTAGGTTAGGTTAGGTTAGGTTAGGTTAGGTTAGGTTAGGTTAGGTTAGGTTAGGTTAGGTTAGGTTAGGTTAGGTTAGGTTAGGTTAGGTTAGGTTAGGTTAGGTTAGGTTAGGTTAGGTTAGGTTAGGTTAGGTTAGGTTAGGTTAGGTTAGGTTAGGTTAGGTTAGGTTAGGTTAGGTTAGGTTAGGTTAGGTTAGGTTAGGTTAGGTTAGGTTAGGTTAGGTTAGGTTAGGTTAGGTTAGGTTAGGTTAGGTTAGGTTAGGTTAGGTTAGGTTAGGTTAGGTTAGGTTAGGTTAGGTTAGGTTAGGTTAGGTTAGGTTAGGTTAGGTTAGGTTAGGTTAGGTTAGGTTAGGTTAGGTTAGGTTAGGTTAGGTTAGGTTAGGTTAGGTTAGGTTAGGTTAGGTTAGGTTAGGTTAGGTTAGGTTAGGTTAGGTTAGGTTAGGTTAGGTTAGGTTAGGTTAGGTTAGGTTAGGTTAGGTTAGGTTAGGTTAGGTTAGGTTAGGTTAGGTTAGGTTAGGTTAGGTTAGGTTAGGTTAGGTTAGGTTAGGTTAGGTTAGGTTAGGTTAGGTTAGGTTAGGTTAGGTTAGGTTAGGTTAGGTTAGGTTAGGTTAGGTTAGGTTAGGTTAGGTTAGGTTAGGTTAGGTTAGGTTAGGTTAGGTTAGGTTAGGTTAGGTTAGGTTAGGTTAGGTTAGGTTAGGTTAGGTTAGGTTAGGTTAGGTTAGGTTAGGTTAGGTTAGGTTAGGTTAGGTTAGGTTAGGTTAGGTTAGGTTAGGTTAGGTTAGGTTAGGTTAGGTTAGGTTAGGTTAGGTTAGGTTAGGTTAGGTTAGGTTAGGTTAGGTTAGGTTAGGTTAGGTTAGGTTAGGTTAGGTTAGGTTAGGTTAGGTTAGGTTAGGTTAGGTTAGGTTAGGTTAGGTTAGGTTAGGTTAGGTTAGGTTAGGTTAGGTTAGGTTAGGTTAGGTTAGGTTAGGTTAGGTTAGGTTAGGTTAGGTTAGGTTAGGTTAGGTTAGGTTAGGTTAGGTTAGGTTAGGTTAGGTTAGGTTAGGTTAGGTTAGGTTAGGTTAGGTTAGGTTAGGTTAGGTTAGGTTAGGTTAGGTTAGGTTAGGTTAGGTTAGGTTAGGTTAGGTTAGGTTAGGTTAGGTTAGGTTAGGTTAGGTTAGGTTAGGTTAGGTTAGGTTAGGTTAGGTTAGGTTAGGTTAGGTTAGGTTAGGTTAGGTTAGGTTAGGTTAGGTTAGGTTAGGTTAGGTTAGGTTAGGTTAGGTTAGGTTAGGTTAGGTTAGGTTAGGTTAGGTTAGGTTAGGTTAGGTTAGGTTAGGTTAGGTTAGGTTAGGTTAGGTTAGGTTAGGTTAGGTTAGGTTAGGTTAGGTTAGGTTAGGTTAGGTTAGGTTAGGTTAGGTTAGGTTAGGTTAGGTTAGGTTAGGTTAGGTTAGGTTAGGTTAGGTTAGGTTAGGTTAGGTTAGGTTAGGTTAGGTTAGGTTAGGTTAGGTTAGGTTAGGTTAGGTTAGGTTAGGTTAGGTTAGGTTAGGTTAGGTTAGGTTAGGTTAGGTTAGGTTAGGTTAGGTTAGGTTAGGTTAGGTTAGGTTAGGTTAGGTTAGGTTAGGTTAGGTTAGGTTAGGTTAGGTTAGGTTAGGTTAGGTTAGGTTAGGTTAGGTTAGGTTAGGTTAGGTTAGGTTAGGTTAGGTTAGGTTAGGTTAGGTTAGGTTAGGTTAGGTTAGGTTAGGTTAGGTTAGGTTAGGTTAGGTTAGGTTAGGTTAGGTTAGGTTAGGTTAGGTTAGGTTAGGTTAGGTTAGGTTAGGTTAGGTTAGGTTAGGTTAGGTTAGGTTAGGTTAGGTTAGGTTAGGTTAGGTTAGGTTAGGTTAGGTTAGGTTAGGTTAGGTTAGGTTAGGTTAGGTTAGGTTAGGTTAGGTTAGGTTAGGTTAGGTTAGGTTAGGTTAGGTTAGGTTAGGTTAGGTTAGGTTAGGTTAGGTTAGGTTAGGTTAGGTTAGGTTAGGTTAGGTTAGGTTAGGTTAGGTTAGGTTAGGTTAGGTTAGGTTAGGTTAGGTTAGGTTAGGTTAGGTTAGGTTAGGTTAGGTTAGGTTAGGTTAGGTTAGGTTAGGTTAGGTTAGGTTAGGTTAGGTTAGGTTAGGTTAGGTTAGGTTAGGTTAGGTTAGGTTAGGTTAGGTTAGGTTAGGTTAGGTTAGGTTAGGTTAGGTTAGGTTAGGTTAGGTTAGGTTAGGTTAGGTTAGGTTAGGTTAGGTTAGGTTAGGTTAGGTTAGGTTAGGTTAGGTTAGGTTAGGTTAGGTTAGGTTAGGTTAGGTTAGGTTAGGTTAGGTTAGGTTAGGTTAGGTTAGGTTAGGTTAGGTTAGGTTAGGTTAGGTTAGGTTAGGTTAGGTTAGGTTAGGTTAGGTTAGGTTAGGTTAGGTTAGGTTAGGTTAGGTTAGGTTAGGTTAGGTTAGGTTAGGTTAGGTTAGGTTAGGTTAGGTTAGGTTAGGTTAGGTTAGGTTAGGTTAGGTTAGGTTAGGTTAGGTTAGGTTAGGTTAGGTTAGGTTAGGTTAGGTTAGGTTAGGTTAGGTTAGGTTAGGTTAGGTTAGGTTAGGTTAGGTTAGGTTAGGTTAGGTTAGGTTAGGTTAGGTTAGGTTAGGTTAGGTTAGGTTAGGTTAGGTTAGGTTAGGTTAGGTTAGGTTAGGTTAGGTTAGGTTAGGTTAGGTTAGGTTAGGTTAGGTTAGGTTAGGTTAGGTTAGGTTAGGTTAGGTTAGGTTAGGTTAGGTTAGGTTAGGTTAGGTTAGGTTAGGTTAGGTTAGGTTAGGTTAGGTTAGGTTAGGTTAGGTTAGGTTAGGTTAGGTTAGGTTAGGTTAGGTTAGGTTAGGTTAGGTTAGGTTAGGTTAGGTTAGGTTAGGTTAGGTTAGGTTAGGTTAGGTTAGGTTAGGTTAGGTTAGGTTAGGTTAGGTTAGGTTAGGTTAGGTTAGGTTAGGTTAGGTTAGGTTAGGTTAGGTTAGGTTAGGTTAGGTTAGGTTAGGTTAGGTTAGGTTAGGTTAGGTTAGGTTAGGTTAGGTTAGGTTAGGTTAGGTTAGGTTAGGTTAGGTTAGGTTAGGTTAGGTTAGGTTAGGTTAGGTTAGGTTAGGTTAGGTTAGGTTAGGTTAGGTTAGGTTAGGTTAGGTTAGGTTAGGTTAGGTTAGGTTAGGTTAGGTTAGGTTAGGTTAGGTTAGGTTAGGTTAGGTTAGGTTAGGTTAGGTTAGGTTAGGTTAGGTTAGGTTAGGTTAGGTTAGGTTAGGTTAGGTTAGGTTAGGTTAGGTTAGGTTAGGTTAGGTTAGGTTAGGTTAGGTTAGGTTAGGTTAGGTTAGGTTAGGTTAGGTTAGGTTAGGTTAGGTTAGGTTAGGTTAGGTTAGGTTAGGTTAGGTTAGGTTAGGTTAGGTTAGGTTAGGTTAGGTTAGGTTAGGTTAGGTTAGGTTAGGTTAGGTTAGGTTAGGTTAGGTTAGGTTAGGTTAGGTTAGGTTAGGTTAGGTTAGGTTAGGTTAGGTTAGGTTAGGTTAGGTTAGGTTAGGTTAGGTTAGGTTAGGTTAGGTTAGGTTAGGTTAGGTTAGGTTAGGTTAGGTTAGGTTAGGTTAGGTTAGGTTAGGTTAGGTTAGGTTAGGTTAGGTTAGGTTAGGTTAGGTTAGGTTAGGTTAGGTTAGGTTAGGTTAGGTTAGGTTAGGTTAGGTTAGGTTAGGTTAGGTTAGGTTAGGTTAGGTTAGGTTAGGTTAGGTTAGGTTAGGTTAGGTTAGGTTAGGTTAGGTTAGGTTAGGTTAGGTTAGGTTAGGTTAGGTTAGGTTAGGTTAGGTTAGGTTAGGTTAGGTTAGGTTAGGTTAGGTTAGGTTAGGTTAGGTTAGTTAGGTTAGGTTAGGTTAGGTTAGGTTAGGTTAGGTTAGGTTAGGTTAGGTTAGGTTAGGTTAGGTTAGGTTAGGTTAGGTTAGGTTAGGTTAGGTTAGGTTAGGTTAGGTTAGGTTAGGTTAGGTTAGGTTAGGTTAGGTTAGGTTAGGTAGGTTAGGTTAGGTTAGGTTAGGTTAGGTTAGGTTAGGTTAGGTTAGGTTAGGTTAGGTTAGGTTAGGTTAGGTTAGGTTAGGTTAGGTTAGGTTAGGTTAGGTTAGGTTAGGTTAGGTTAGGTTAGGTTAGGTTAGGTTAGGTTAGGTTAGGTTAGGTTAGGTTAGGTTAGGTTAGGTTAGGTTAGGTTAGGTTAGGTTAGGTTAGGTTAGGTTAGGTTAGGTTAGGTTAGGTTAGGTTAGGTTAGGTTAGGTTAGGTTAGGTTAGGTTAGGTTAGGTTAGGTT
>JANIJI010000021.1:15000-20000 GCA_024500535.1 Leptonema lineaticorne
ACCTAACCTAACCTAACCTAACCTAACCTAACCTAACCTAACCTAACCTAACCTAACCTAACCTAACCTAACCTAACCTAACCTAACCTAACCTAACCTAACCTAACCTAACCTAACCTAACCTAACCTAACCTAACCTAACCTAACCTAACCTAACCTAACCTAACCTAACCTAACCTAACCTAACCTAACCTAACCTAACCTAACCTAACCTAACCTAACCTAACCTAACCTAACCTAACCTAACCTAACCTAACCTAACCTAACCTAACCTAACCTAACCTAACCTAACCTAACCTAACCTAACCTAACCTAACCTAACCTAACCTAACCTAACCTAACCTAACCTAACCTAACCTAACCTAACCTAACCTAACCTAACCTAACCTAACCTAACCTAACCTAACCTAACCTAACCTAACCTAACCTAACCTAACCTAACCTAACCTAACCTAACCTAACCTAACCTAACCTAACCTAACCTAACCTAACCTAACCTAACCTAACCTAACCTAACCTAACCTAACCTAACCTAACCTAACCTAACCTTTTTTTTTTTTTTTTTTTTTTTTTTTTTTTTTTTTTTCCATAAGGAGGAAATTTGCCGACCAAACAAAAGCGCCCGAGCAGACAGACGCTTATAGTGTGGGATTCACGCCAGAGATTTTACAATTACTCTGGGTGGGACCCACTAAAACCTCCTGTCTTCCCCGACCTAGCCAGAACCACCGTCAGGCATTGCTTTGTACTAGGTCGGTATGTTAGGCGTGTTGCCACGGCCTCTCGCAAGTTTAGGCATCTGCCTGCCTATACTCCGAATTGGTGGGCATTCTCTGCCATCTCTCGGTCGTCTGACCCGATCACCGAAGCATTGCTGTTCGAAGTCCGGGCCGAGACGCTGGGGGTGTGCTCTTGATTTGGGCGCCCGGAGGCACCACTCATCCACTCAGGATCATCAGCTATCGGTCGCCCGCGAATGAAGCAGACAGCAGTTATAGAGAACTCCCGATCGATGGTCACGGGCGCGCACGCATCGGCCTCTGCAAGTTTCCAGTCTGAACGCCTTCAACCGGGGAACATGGAGGCAGACGGGCGCCGACTAGATCCACCGATGCAGGTGCAACATTCGCGAACAACGGCGACTGCGGATGTGAGTGTTCTTCTATGTTGGGAGAGAGCAGTGCACGGAGGCACCACTCTTGCTCAGGATCATCAACATTCGGTCACCCACAAATGAAGCAGACGGCAGTTATAAAAGAACTCCCGATCGATGGTCACGGGCGTCAACATCGGCCTCTACAAGTTTCCGGTTGGTACGACTTCAACCGGCAAACATGGAGGCCGACGGTCGCCATCGAGAACCACCGATGCAGGTGCAACATTTGTGAGCGACGACGACTGCGGATGTGAGCATTCTTCCGTGTTGTTGGAGGAGAAGACCACCCCGTTGTCTTCCCCTCCAGCCTGTTGGTCCGCGGGAGCTATTTTATTTCACTCCTACCCTCCAGCAACATAGTCACTGACGAGCATTCCCCTATCCGCCACCTGGGGACGCGCTCTCTAGGGGACAGGCTCCCCCGAGAGAACCTAACCTAACCTAACCTAACCTAACCTAACCTAACCTAACCTAACCTAACCTAACCTAACCTAACCTAACCTAACCTAACCTAACCTAACCTAACCTAACCTAACCTAACCTAACCTAACCTAACCTAACCTAACCTAACCTAACCTAACCTAACCTAACCTAACCTTTTTTTTTTTTTTTTTTTTTTTTTTTTTTTTTTTTTCTAAGGAGGAAATTTGCCGACCAAACAAAAGTGCCCGCAGCAGACGGACACTTATAGTGTGAGATTCACGCCAGAGATTTTACAAATTACTCTGGGTGGGACTCACTAAAACCTCCTGTTTTTCCCGACCTATCCAGAACCGCCGCCAGGCATTGCTTTGTAATAGGTCGGTGTGGTTTAGGCGTGTTTTTTCAGCCTTTCGCTGGTGTAGGCATCTGCCTGCCTATACTTCGCGTTTGTGGGCATCTAGTTGCCTTCACTCTCTCTGTCTGGCCCGGTCATCCGGACATTGCTGTCCAGAACCCGGGCCGAGACGTTATTCTCTTGGCCTTCTTAGCCTCTCCGCCTCCTCCTTCATTTTCATGACGGCGGAGGCGAAGTCGAGCCAGGACGACCAGTTCTCCGTGCTCTCGAGCATACTGCTCACCATCACCTCCGGCGTAACCGAGGGCCGTCGCAGAGCTCGTGAGAGCTTGCAGCGTTCCTCGATCCACGCCGGGCAATGGAATGCGGTATGCTCGGCGTCGTCCAGACTGGAATCGCAATGGTGACAGGCCGTCGAGTTCTCCTTTCCGATCCTGTGAAGGTACGAAGAGAAGGACCCGTGGCCGGACAGGAGTTGGGTGAGATGGTAGCTCAGCTCGCCGTGCGATCTGCCACACCACGTCCTCAGGTCGCCGATGAGTCTGTGCGTCCATCTGCCCTTCTCCGAGTCGTCCCATCGCTTTTGCCAGTCTTCATATCTGACGGCTCTCGCGTCAGATCTGGTGGCTCCGCCGTAAACGGCCCGCCTCTCCTCGGCTAGAAGGTCGATAGGCGAGATTGCCGCAATGACGAGGACGGCATCTTCGGACACAGTTCTGTACGCAGTCGCGACCCGAAGGGCGCTTCTGCGCTGAACTTGTGCCATTATGCGCCTGGTCCTCTGCACCGACAGAGCCGCCGCCCACACCGGAGCGCCGTAGAGCATAGTGGAGTGCACCACCGAATTCAGCAGCACCCTCCGCCTATACCTCGGCCCCCCGATGTTTGGCATCAGCCCCGCCAACTGCTCTGTCACTGCGGCCGCAACCTAACCTAACCTAACCTAACCTAACCTAACCTAACCTAACCTAACCTAACCTAACCTAACCTAACCTAACCTAACCTAACCTAACCTAACCTAACCTAACCTAACCTAACCTAACCTAACCTAACCTAACCTAACCTAACCTAACCTAACCTAACCTAACCTAACCTAACCTAACCTAACCTAACCTAACCTAACCTAACCTAACCTAACCTAACCTAACCTAACCTAACCTAACCTAACCTAACCTAACCTAACCTAACCTAACCTAACCTAACCTAACCTAACCTAACCTAACCTAACCTAACCTAACCTAACCTAACCTAACCTAACCTAACCTAACCTAACCTAACCTAACCTAACCTAACCTAACCTAACCTAACCTAACCTAACCTAACCTAACCTAACCTAACCTAACCTAACCTAACCTAACCTAACCTAACCTAACCTAACCTAACCTAACCTAACCTAACCTAACCTAACCTAACCTAACCTAACCTAACCTAACCTAACCTAACCTAACCTAACCTAACCTAACCTAACCTAACCTAACCTAACCTAACCTAACCTAACCTAACCTAACCTAACCTAACCTAACCTAACCTAACCTAACCTAACCTAACCTAACCTAACCTAACCTAACCTAACCTAACCTAACCTAACCTAACCTAACCTAACCTAACCTAACCTAACCTAACCTAACCTAACCTAACCTAACCTAACCTAACCTAACCTAACCTAACCTAACCTAACCTAACCTAACCTAACCTAACCTAACCTAACCTAACCTAACCTAACCTAACCTAACCTAACCTAACCTAACCTAACCTAACCTAACCTAACCTAACCTAACCTAACCTAACCTAACCTAACCTAACCTAACCTAACCTAACCTAACCTAACCTAACCTAACCTAACCTAACCTAACCTAACCTAACCTAACCTAACCTAACCTAACCTAACCTAACCTAACCTAACCTAACCTAACCTAACCTAACCTAACCTAACCTAACCTAACCTAACCTAACCTAACCTAACCTAACCTAACCTAACCTAACCTAACCTAACCTAACCTAACCTAACCTAACCTAACCTAACCTAACCTAACCTAACCTAACCTAACCTAACCTAACCTAACCTAACCTAACCTAACCTAACCTAACCTAACCTAACCTAACCTAACCTAACCTAACCTAACCTAACCTAACCTAACCTAACCTAACCTAACCTAACCTAACCTAACCTAACCTAACCTAACCTAACCTAACCTAACCTAACCTAACCTAACCTAACCTAACCTAACCTAACCTAACCTAACCTAACCTAACCTAACCTAACCTAACCTAACCTAACCTAACCTAACCTAACCTAACCTAACCTAACCTAACCTAACCTAACCTAACCTAACCTAACCTAACCTAACCTAACCTAACCTAACCTAACCTAACCTAACCTAACCTAACCTAACCTAACCTAACCTAACCTAACCTAACCTAACCTAACCTAACCTAACCTAACCTAACCTAACCTAACCTAACCTAACCTAACCTAACCTAACCTAACCTAACCTAACCTAACCTAACCTAACCTAACCTAACCTAACCTAACCTAACCTAACCTAACCTAACCTAACCTAACCTAACCTAACCTAACCTAACCTAACCTAACCTAACCTAACCTAACCTAACCTAACCTAACCTAACCTAACCTAACCTAACCTAACCTAACCTAACCTAACCTAACCTAACCTAACCTAACCTAACCTAACCTAACCTAACCTAACCTAACCTAACCTAACCTAACCTAACCTAACCTAACCTAACCTAACCTAACCTAACCTAACCTAACCTAACCTAACCTAACCTAACCTAACCTAACCTAACCTAACCTAACCTAACCTAACCTAACCTAACCTAACCTAACCTAACCTAACCTAACCTAACCTAACCTAACCTAACCTAACCTAACCTAACCTAACCTAACCTAACCTAACCTAACCTAACCTAACCTAACCTAACCTAACCTAACCTAACCTAACCTAACCTAACCTAACCTAACCTAACCTAACCTAACCTAACCTAACCTAACCTAACCTAACCTAACCTAACCTAACCTAACCTAACCTAACCTAACCTAACCTA